>MUZC01004417.1:264702-281704 GCA_002072015.1 Radix auricularia | reverse complement strand
TTATAAGCTATACTATCTCAACTTAATTTTTAAGTTTAAAATTAATAAACATATTTAAAAGTTGATAAACAACTTGAATCGTCATGACCCAATTAATTTTTAACCACTTGTACTTGTACTTGATGTAGTCCTAAAATTTAATATTTTAATAAGTATTCATAGACTAAATTATCTATCATTCTTGATTGAATTAAATAAACAACATCTTCATAATAATTGTAGCTTACTTACTTGTAGAATTAGGTTCGTCTGCAATTTCAGGCCAAAATTTCCTTCCGAAATTCCTAGTCATATTCCTATTATTACAGTACAGACTATTGTTACTGTGATAACACCTCGACGACATTGTTGAGAGGAGTGTGGGCTCATGAACTTCAGAATTTTATTTGTCATTATCCATAATAAAAATCAAAATGATTTTAGTTTAAAATGGAGACCTACTGTTTTATATGTTGAAAATCATGCATGAAAGCCAATTCTTATTTATTAAATGATTATTTACACACATAAAATGAGACGAAGTGGCACAAATTTCCGCCATTTTGTTGACTTTTGAAAGCCAATTCGCGCGATGCGCTGGAAAAAATCAAATTGTTCGCGCGTATACGCGCGTATACTGGCGTTTTTACGCTGCCAGTGTAACCACGCACTATATGTTATTGCATTTGTTTTTCGAGAGGTTTCAGATGCGCGACTAGATGAGCGAATTCGCGTTCAGTGTAACCACAGCCTTAGTCTGACTGGCGTAATGTCTTTTGTGTTACCTGTTTTAAGATGATGACAGTAACACAGCAACAAAACAACATCTCCTTACCTACGGCTATTCGCTCTACTTTTAAGCCGGATTTATTGTATAACAAACACGCGGACCGCACGTGCGCGCCATATTGAGACGGCTCAAGGCACACACACCCCAGACGGCGTCAGGAGACATCCGCTGCCTCAAAATTTGACATTTGGTTCCCGCCTTTGACGAAATCGGCCTTCGTGGTTTTCCCCCGGTCGGTCTTACCGTGGGGGTATCCGTTTGTATTAGGGAGTTAGTCGGCTTGATTTCTTTCATCACTGTCCGGCCTATTACAAGAATCTTTGAAAGGCGTTCGGTTTATATGTTACGGGTAAATTCACGTGACCTTGAGCGGACTGGTTGCTGTTTGATTATCTTCTTTTGTTTAGTTACAGCAGGTTTTAGCGACTCGGAGCAATCTTGAAATTAACTTTGGATTTTTTAACAATTGTTGTATAAATAAAAAGCCTAAGTAAGTTACCTAAGAACGTTGGCGCTGTACTACATATGATACATACACACACATATATGTACACACACATATGTATGTATGTAGTTTGTAGTGTATATAGCAAATGGTCAATTTCACCAAGTAACTGCTTTACTTCGTTACCAAAGACGTCAAGGCTTACAACGTTGCTGATTTTTTCCCCTTCAATCACTGCCTCGCCGCTGCCCGTAATGATACATCGGTATTACTCACTATTTCATCGCCAAATAACTGGAAAATTAGAATAATAGAGTGTGACTGCTATCAGGCCATAGGTAAAAAGACATAATATACACAAATTATTAGTAAGCTAAAAAAATCAATCAACGAAACAACGCTGTGGTTAGTCTTTGAGGTGTTCTCGTGCCTTGTGAAGTTGAATTCTTTCCAACGAGTAACTGTCTTTATTTTCTTACTGGGATCATCATGATCATTGTAATATGCGATGAGTTTTTTTTTCCGTTCATTCTGTTCCTATCCAAGCCGTGCAGCTCAATATCCAAAATCCAAAAAGCAGAAGGCATCCCTCAACAACTGACCCCTTCAGTTCTCACTCGCACTGACAACGAACCGAATAACTTAATGGCACTGATGTTCGTCTTGTCGCCCTCCTGTCAACCAACGCCAATTACTACCGGATTGTTGCAGATCTTTATTTGTTTTTCAACCCATTTTTTTTCAAACCCTGTTTATCGCGTGGATCACCATGTTAGATCCACCGGGCAGTTTCTCCGTGATGTCACGATGTTGTTTATGTATACCGGGCGAGTCGTGTCTTGTTACGCAAGCGACTCGGCGTGTTTAATTGAACGATTGCAACAAATGTTTAGACAGCAGATGGGCTATGAACAGGTAAACAGTGCAACCAGCAAAACTCGGGCACTGAAATAATGACGACTTCAAGTCCTCGATGATTCTTTGGAGATTGTAAATTAAGCGTTGCCATCCATCACTTTAAATTAAGTCAAATCTTTTCAATTATTTTTGAGGGTTTTTTTTTTCAGCTTATAAAAAAAAGTATCGTCAAGGGGACTCGTTGAACTTTAAAGATTAAATTTTGATATGCTTAAAGGTCGAAGTAATGGCGGGGTAGTGTCAAGGTTAATGAAGATTCTAACACCCTAAACTGCATCATGGACAATAACAATTAAAATTTACTATTATTATTTTAAAAACAATGATCAAAAACGGAATCTCTGCGAAAATGAAAACAATTAGTATACCAAAGGTGTACAGGATTTTGGCTCCGGCAAATTCGGAATCCGGACATATATTAAAAATTCGGCTCTGGCAGAATTTTACTTAATAAATGCAGCCAAATCCGGCTTGCAGTTTTTGCGATAAAAATATATAAATGAATAACTTATTAAGGCTCCGACCGGATTTCACTTCATAGATCCGGCAGAATCCGGATCCGGTCGGATTTTTAAAAATTTAATCCGGTACAGCCATAAAAAGGAAAAGGATTAGTTCAATAAGGATTCCACCTCTTTGTGCCACCCAACAGTGACGTTTCGGGAACTTCATGCCGTCCTCCGGCCACCGATAACATCCACAGATCACGTACTGGACTCTAGCAAATCACTGCGTGCTTTTTTTTTAATGTAGTTAATGTAATGCTTACTGCACTAACTGGCGCCGTGCTATCGCCCCGACTAAGGGGTATAACGTTACCGAAGGTTATATTCACCCACTGTATCAAGTTGCCAGGGGTACTTACTAAGCTCTAAACTAAACCAGTTGTAAACTAACCCAGTTCGATCAACTGGATTCCTTGATTCACTTACAATTCTGACTGGTAAAACCCCTTTGCACTAGATAGCTTAATATCTGAGCTAACGTTACATTGGAATAGTATGATAAATTCTACGATTTCATTGCATAAGATTGGTATGGTTAGTTTTAAGAATCTTTTATTTTTAATATTTAAAAAAGTGAGATTAAATCTAAGCATCCTTTTTCGGTGGCTGAGTATGATAAATTCTAAGATTACGTTACACTGAATTAATAACATTCATCTTTGACTCCCTGCCATTGGAATAATAACATGCATTTAAGATTCCATTGCACTGGAATAGTATGATAAATTCTAATATTCCGTTACATTTTAATAATAAAATACATCTAAGATTACTTTATATTATAGTAGCAAGATGAATTAATAATAATAAATACGTCACTGTTTTTCGTTAATAAATGTTACTCTGCTAGCCTTTTAACGTGATTTCTTTATAGGAAGGGAGGGACGGGTGGTTAAGGGGCTGAAAGGAGACGTCGTCTTCAGAAGCTCGTAACTTGCACATTAAAGATCCAAAGAGGCAGCCTTGAATGTCTCTGTATGATATCAATATTATTACTCTCGACGCCGGCCCCCATGTTTCATCGCCAAAACGAAACTTCAAATCTCGACTGCGCTCACGTGGGGGCCCAGCCGCGTGTTGCTCATATCTTTGATGTTTAAATTGTTCCTCCTGCACACACTATAAATAAACGCCATAACTATTTATAGCCTGCCTGAGGTTTTTTTTCATAGGGCAGGTCACGAGGGATATTTTTTTAAACTCCTGCAAGGTTATGGGCCTTGATTGCACAACTTTAACGTCTAGAACCGCTATGTTTTTAAGATAATTTTTTTTTTTAAATAATAATTTTGTTTATCCTGAGGCTAGAAACTTGACAAGTGCTGTATTTATTTAAGTTATGATAATCCTATGGCCCCCCCCCCAAACCCCAATATTTTTAAAATTGTGAATATTATTTTCGTGTGTTTAATGGTTAAAATAATTTTGTAAAGTTGTCGACGAAACATTCCTTTGAAATTGAGGAGATTTTAAATTGTAAAAAAAATTTATATGCTTCTGATAACGTAAAGTTTTAACGTTAAGAAAAAGAAATGGTGTTGCATAACTTGTTTTCCTAGAGGCAGTGCGCCCTAACCTCAGGCTGCCAAGGTGTTTGATGGTTTATTTCACTCGGCAACGCTGTCAATCTTCGCTTCTTAATCCAGGATAAAAGTATTTAAAAGAAACTGCTGCAACAATAAAACATCATTTCATTCACTTTCTCGCAGGTTGCTCGCTGGCACGCCTCCAGCGCGTGCCGTGTAACAAACACATTATGGCATGCAAATACCCACAGCCCTATAAATATACATTCGACTGTCACGGATTCTAGAGATGGTTTAACCTGAAGGTCTGTCAATCGTCAGTTTCATCCTCTTGTCAAAACCTCTTTCCTAAAAGTTTTTATCTACGGTTTAGTTTCATCCGGCCCTTTGACCCTTGAGTCCATATATGTTTATTTCAAACACCCTTTCCAAATACGTTAAAGAATTTAAAGAATTAATGAAGTTGGCGTTTGTTTTATTCTCGCTTCAACCAGAATGTTGGACTTTTAAGCCAAACGTAAGAGAGAAAAAAATATTTTAAAAAGAACCTTTTACACTTATCCAATGAGATTTTCAGGCAGGGATGGGGTTTGTGCGCGGGAGGGTCGGGGAATACATTAGCATTGATTTTAGTTGATACAACATTAACACTTCTGTAGCCAGTTGTGAGGCGTCTGTAATTGGCGTTTCTCGGTCGCCAGGCTAGATATACATGTATTTTTTTTAAAACAGAACTGTTATGAACTGTTATATTCTTTCTGTCTATGTAAACAAAACTTTAGTAACGTCATAATATTTTAAATCAAATTTGGTTTTGAGGTGGAGACAAGATTCATAACTAGTGATCTTTTTTAAATATATTACATGTCTCTGGCAAGGTAGGGAACTTTTTGCAGTTGGGGGAATTCGGAGTCAGTGCTTGGGTCCAGGTCCCTCCGCATTCCTGTTGTGTAATAGATTACAACGGTATGCTAATCTCCCCGCGGCTCATTTCCATATTGGGCCCGGTCCCAGGAGGTGTTCCTGTGGCTGCACCACAAACCGCGCGCCTCTCGGCGGCTCCACGATTGAATTTCAATTTCGGTGGTATTCCCCCCCCCCCGGTTCGCCCCCCCCCCAACCGGTGTCAAGATAGCTGCTGACGCTGGGAGAATTTTAAGAGTCGTGATAACTTTTCTCTATCCCGGCCATTCGCAACCACCTCTTTTCTCTCTATCCCGGCCATTCGCAACCACCACTTTTCTCTCTATCCCCGCAATTCGCAACCACCACTTTTCTCTCTAGCCCCGCCCTTCAAAACCATTACCACCAGACCCTGTTGTTTTTAGGGGGCCTATCAATTTATTGGGTAAATACTGATTTTTTATATTTTTTAAAAAAATATTTTTTTGGTTATTGTTTTGTTGTTTTTTTCAGTTGTTTTGTTTCCTTGTTTGTCGATTATATCTACTCTCCTCGAAGCAAGACTCGTTATAAACACATCAAATCCTTTTAATCTCCACTGCAGGATTCTTAAATTGGGTACGTGTTCACATTTGAATTTGAGGGCCCCTATCACTGCGAATGTACCTAAGCACTTGTTATTTGACAAAACTAATGACACGTGCAATTATTTGTAAATCCCTTATATTAACATCACCATCTTGTCTGTCGTGATCCCGCGTAAAAAACAAAAGTAAAAATAAAAATGACCCACTTCCCGTGATCCTATCGAGCTGAAATTTGCACATAGACTTTTGTCACCTAACAATGCATTCTATCAAAATTGCATAGCAATCGAAAGTACTGTAATTAAATTAATTAATTTTTAGATTCATCTCTATGCATCTCAATGTTGCATGTTAATGTTTATGCTAGTCTGTCGCTCGGTGCGTATTTTATTGAACATACTCAACACTTTTAGTTATGTCTCACATATAAGGGATTTATAGTCTAAAACTTTCTTTTTACGTATGTTTAATTATTTGCTTTACATCAAATTTATTAAGTTTTTGATAGGAGTATAAATAAAATTAAGAAAACATTGCGTGCAGCGTACCTAACTTTCTTGGTCGATCGTTTTGTCCTGAAGTGTGTGACGCAGTGCTGCCAGTGACAATTTTAGGAAAAACCTAGCCAAGTCGTCTAAATAAACCTAGATAAGAAGGAAAAAAAGAGAAAAAAACCTAGACATGCTAAAAATAAACAAAAATGACGTCACAAAGCTCCCCACCCACCCCCTTTTTCAAATAGAGCATGTCTCAAATAATTTTTTTTTGTCAAGTATTATTCAAGTATGTATTTAGTGTAAGTGTAAGGGTGCAATCCAATAGCGTAAAGGACGTGAAGCCATTTAAATCGTCACTAAATAGTTAGGAATCAAATATTAAAGTGGAACTTTCATTTAAAGTGGAACTTTCATTTAAAGTTTCGCGTTCTTTGAAGTGACGTCACAGCCCCCTCCGCTTTGTCACAAATCTCACAAAAGTATGACTACATTTCATCCTTCCCCAAAATCGTTTTGCCATTGGCACTTATTCATACATTCTATATAACTATTTGTAAAATATACTTACATTTCATTTTTTATCACTTATGTCATCATCTTTATAAATCCTTTGGCAATCTTAGCATTCTTGGAATTATTCACTATGACCATCTGAGTCTTGTATTTGATTATCTTTAGCCTTTACTTAATACGGCATATACTTGAGAGTTTATTCTCTCATCGCCGTCAGAAGAAAATGTTAGAGCCTCTAATAGTCTAGTAAAATTAATATTTTTGCCCAATCAAGTTTTTTTATCGTGTACCAGAATTATACAGACATATGGCGCCACCTTTCGAATTTAGTAGCATAGAGCCATAGATTATGATAGATATAATAATGGAACATCAAAAAGTGGCAAAAAAAATATTGTTGCTACATACTGCTTATTTTTATTTTTGAAAAATCGAATTATTAAGAATGTTCATTTCATATATTTAATTATTTTGTTTATTTCATATGGCATTTTTACTTTAAAAAACAATTTTTTAAAAAAAACCTAGATTATGACTATTTTTGAAATAAAAAACCTAGAAACCTAGACGAGGTCAAAAAAACCTAGATCTAGGTTGAAAAACCTAGCGCTGGCAGCACTGGTGTGACGCGCTTCTCAAGTAAAAAAGGGGGTTGGGGGTGGATCGAACTTCGTCCTTGACCGTCAGTCACCATTTACTGGAAATGAAGACGTCCTTGCGTTAACCAATACGGATGACACTTAAATACTCCTGTAAAATTCTTGACATTTCTCTCGGCCTACCGGAGGCATCGACGCGAAGACGCAATCGCATTTTAATAGAATCGTAAAATGATTTTTTTTAAAGACCCCACCCACGGCCCTCCCTAATAACTCACCCCCGAAGAAACTTTATTCCCCGACAACATCGATTATAAACGGGTAAAGGGGTAGAAACCAAGGGGTGTCGAAGAGGTTTCGGAACATTTAATTTTTAGGGTTTTATTTTTCTGTCTTGTTTTTTCTTTACTGTCTTGAACTCCTCTACCAGTGTCAGCTGAACATGGCGCCTGGGCCCAGCGGAGCCATGGGACGGAACC
This sequence comes from Radix auricularia, assembly GCA_002072015.1. Taxonomy (NCBI): domain Eukaryota; kingdom Metazoa; phylum Mollusca; class Gastropoda; family Lymnaeidae; genus Radix; species Radix auricularia. The sequence goes on along the minus strand of MUZC01004417.1, from coordinate 273,962 downwards.
GTCGTATTTGAAGCGTCCCGCAGACATTTCTATTGGCGGTAACGTGCCGAGTGATCAATGGCGGAGATTTTGGAGACTTTTTTTTTTTTTGGGGGGGGGGGGGGGAGGATAGGGTTTATTTATATGTTGGGTTGGGTTTTTATTTTATATTTATTTTTTTCCCCTCCTCTTTTTCTATTCGCCCCCCCACTCTCTTTTTTAACCTCTCAAAATTGACCACCTATATTTGAGAATCACTTGAATACTGTATATGTAAATATAATTCTCTTCATGGTTCAACCATGCCGGACACCGAGCTTTCTTCCTTCCCCACAGCTAATCAGCTTGCAAGAAAAGTTATACCAAAGGGTGGAGGGTCATCGAGACCAAGCCAACAATACGCTCAATTGAGGTCAATTATTTTGTTCTTTCAGAACAACAAAACACATGTATTTCTTAGTGTAGTGGGTATTACATTCGTTTAACACGCGGGATGTCGTAGGTTCAAGCTTGAGCTAAGACCTTATTTAATTTTTTAAATGTTTGTTCGTGCCCGTTCATTTCCCACTTTCTTCGCAACACGGCTGTAAGCTTTGTTTCTCGACATTGTCATAATAACTTCGTGCTCTCCGTTGTGCTCAGTGACAGAAAAGTAGTCACACACTCTCCTCAACAATTCTTTTCATAAAATGTCGCCTGTCATTAAATCATTAGCGACGTATGCTACGACGCGGGACGGCTATTAGTTTTTGTTTGCCAAACTAGGGTGTTGCAAGGTGGGAGTGACAAGTAGCTAACCGCAGAGCACATGTTTCCAGAACAACAATGCGTCGGCAGTTATCCCCGCCCCCAAGGTTCATTCGCTTTGTTCTGATTTCTTCGTAGTTTGTGTCTGTTCACCCCCTCCTTTCTTTGCTATATTTATGAGAAACTCTGCGGCGTATGCTACGCCGCGGGCATCTGGTATATATTATGTATATATATTTCTGTTAAGTAGTTCAGTTCAGTTTCCTAGTAAAAGAAATTCAGCATAGTGTTTGAAAAAAGGAGTCTAGGGAATTATTTCGCCTTTGGCTTAGGATGTGGACCTTTATAACAACAATTAAAATATCAAATAAAAAAGTTTCAGATGCTAGTTCGGAGGAGCCGGAAAGTGGGCTCATCAAAACTACTTTTTGACTTGGCAACAATTAACGCTCATTAAATATATGTATAATTTAAGCTAGGCTTTCGTTCTTTGATCACTGTTGCCTATTTCGAAGTTAAGCGGAATAACTCATAACTAAAATACTTTAAAATGAACCCAAAAATATTTTTTTTAATTATTTAAATTATCTTAAGAACAAAGAAATCGAAATCCAGGCATTGTACTACCTAGTCATTCCACTAAATCTAACTAGAGAACCTCAACATAAATTATGAATTAACACCCCCCCCCCTTTCTTTACCCCTCAGTTAGGACGCTTGCGTTCACCAAAACAACATGGATATTTAGAGGTGCTACGAAATTTTCTTTCAAAACATTGTTTTTTTTTGTTTTTTTTTTGAAGCATTGATTTAAGGCCCATACATTGGTGAGCTATTGCGATAATTCTCAATGTGTTCACAACTTCTATCATCGCTGTCATTTGTATCTCGGCTCCAGAATGGTTTGGGAAACGCGCGGCCTCTTTCAAAGACTAATGGTAACAGAACTTGGAGCGGATCACTCACATTTATAGGGTGATGAAACGATGTACCCTTGACGGGCGAGGTGGGGGGCGCAGATCCAATAATTATCTGGCAGGGCAAAATAAACTTGGTCCTGTGGGAGCCCCTCCCTTTACTCCCTCCTCCTCCCTCCCCTGCGTACTCCTGACTCCGGACCTATTGTATCCACTATTGTTTCGTCTCACAAACTCATCCTTTTATTTTATTTTTTTAAATAATACCGGGGCTGACCCAGTAGGCTTGTATTCGCGTTGTAAGAATGATTTAATGGACCCATTGTATTGTTGAAGTTCATTTTGTCCTGTTGATGCTATTCCCTTCCCACTTTAGTGGTTGTGTTAACTTTTTTAAAAAAATGTTTACTGGGCTATTGACATTGATTTCAGCGGTTCTGGCTTCATGGGTCTGCTTGTCTTCATAAAAGATTTTAAGGAAGATGTGTGAAAACTTCTCGTTGGCAATGGTCGGTAAAGAATTCGGCTGGAACACGCTTGATTCAATTTCAAAGCACGTGATCAAAGCTTATACTTATAGAAGGCAATGCAGCAGATTTCTTTATTTAAAATAAAATGTGTACGTGACAAAAAAAACGGAGGAAATTGGGTTATTTGGGGCAATGAAAATGGAGGAAATGGGCGGGGAAAGGGGAGATGAAAAAAAAGATATTTTATATACAAAATGTTTATACGGGAGAGCGGGGTAAAGAATAATCCCCAGCAGAATCTTTTGTAGCCTATGGTTATTGATTGGATTTGTGTACACACCAAGTTTGCACGCCAAAAACCTGCTCCAGTGCCAAGAAGGTGCCCCCCTTTCGATCGTCATTCTGATTAGCAAGAGACCAAAGGCGGGGCTAGCAGCCTATTTAGTTCCTCCGGCCGATTGATTCTTTCTTCCCTCCGGCCGTCGCTAGGCTGGGACCGGCTGGATGTATCTTCTCAGATCTAAGCCAGAGAGATTGATCTTGTGTGTGGTTTCGTGTAAAGATATCTCTGTTGGGGCCCTCGTTGGTTTTTTTTTTTAATGCATAGATTGGAAGTACTCGCAAATAACTCGTTTTTTTTCTTCTTTATAAAAAATGCGTTATCTTTACTATGGAAAAAAAGCAACCACTTAAGTAAATGTATGCTTGTTGCTCCTATGAAATAATAAGAAAAACTTGCACACGCCCGGGGATACAAGAATGTCTTTTTTTCAAATTGCTACGTTGCTTTTATTTACATGTGTATATAACTAATTCCAGCTCACATCTTTAAACCGTTATCGGATGGAACACATCCTTAGATGAAGATGCTGGAAGATTTCTTGAAAGGACACGAGATGTTAAACAGACGTGTATTAAAATCAATCCTAACAGTTTTCTCGGTTATTTTTTTTTCTGCAGTTCTAAAGAAAATGTACGGGGTGGAAGAGATTCACTCACAGTTAGTGGGGTGAGATATCTGTCAGTGAGTGGATCACGGTCTTCGCGCTGACAGCTCGACAGCCTTGTTACCGTTGCCCCCCCCCCCCAGTACTTGCTGTAGACTGTAGTGGATGTTTGACGCGTACATTTTATATCTCTTTAAAAAAAATAAAATGTTAATGATAACATCTCTGACGACTTTTGCCCTTACGCATCTCATTAAATACTAATGATTTTTTAAATAATAAAATTAAATTCTGTCTAGTTTGTATGTTTGTCTACGGTACTTAATTCCGTTACCAAACAAACCGATGGGGATGTGTGTTTACTTAGTACCGGTAACAATACAAACCTAGTGTTATCCTTTGGTCAGGAGTGACCCACGCTGATCCCTGGACGACCTCTACGAATCTAGTTTTGAAATTCCTGTTAACCCACATCCTTACCCCCAACGTATATGAAATTTCCTTCAAATACCCACTTCCAACTGTTCAACCAAGTCGTAGTCATGATAACAAAATATGATAGTGAAAAGGTAATAATTTGTTCTCTTATTCACGCAATCAACTTGTGCAAATTTTTAAAAGACAATTGTTTCTATCAAAATGTAAGCATTGGTGCCACACGTTTAAAAAAATTGTTTAAATTATTTTAGATCTGTGGAAATTAACGATTTATTTCTCGATTAATCGAAAAATTATCGATTAAAATTATTTTAATCGATAAATAATTCGATTAAAATTGAAGAAAATATTTAAAATATTTTTTTCAATTTATTTTAAAAATAATTAATAACGAATATAATAGCCCAGATCACAGGATCTGTATCGCCGAGGAACAAAATACAAAAGTCTATAGCAGTTTTAAAAGTTTTAACATTTATTTTTCTATGTCTATCAGACAGGGAAAATAACTCATTAAAACCAACAAATGTCAATTACCTGTTTTTGGTACTTCCCTTCAGATGTTTGGCTTTGATCGATATTAATGATTAATTCATGAAATTAATGGTTAATTTTTTCAAAAAATTAAAATTAAATTTCAATCAAATTTAAATTAATAGTTACAATCCTTACTATTTTTATTATATTTTTTTAAAATTATGAGTAGCTTTGTTTGTAATTTTTCAAAAAAATAGTGTACAGTGTACACGTTATTTCCCCCCCAAAATCGTCTACTTGAGTGGACTTCGATGTATACATGTTAGAAAGGGATGACTTTGATGTTCACTTTGGCACATATCTTTTATACGGGATCATGTGTACTCAAGAGATTGCTAGTTTTTATTTTCATTACGTAGGAATTCTGTCACATTTATATTAAGTAAATCTTACCACCCCCCCCCAACCCAATTAGTCTAGTAATTTACTCTTTTCGTGTGCTCAGAATGAAGGTTTTGGGGGTGGTATGATCTTTAATATGTAATGATCCAACCTTTTTCAGATATTAGTTAAAATACTTAAAATTGGAATGAGTCGATGGGTGAGAGCTAGTTTAACAAGAGGAAAGTCGTTTTAAAGTTTTTGGCGCGTAATGAAAATTGGAGGGGTCAGAGGCGTCGCTGGGTGAGAGCTAGTTTAACAAGAGGAAAGTCGTTTTAAAGATCTTGGCGCGTAATGAAAATGGGAGGGGTCAGAGGCGTCGCTGGGGTTGGTATCACCCGGAGCGGTATCTCGTTGTGTCACCCCCTCACGACTTAACCCATAGAACTTCCCCCGAGTCTTCCAGCTCCAAAAAACGAAAACATACAGAATTTTACATTTTGGTGTCACCCCTTGTGATGGCGTTACTCGATGCGGTCCGCACCCGCTAGTGATGCCAATGCTTAGTGTAAGTAACTTTATTAATTTCGTGACTGTGACCCGTAAAATATCACACACAACAAAATAGCGCAGATGAAGATTGGAGGCGAGTGTTCTAATAGATGCTAATGTTTCAAGATGGGCTACCAACGCGCATAGTCACTGCATTTCATACATTTTTTAAGGTGAAAGACATTTTTCGTCTTTTTTTTTCTTTTTTTTAAACATAAAATTGTTTTCAGAAAAATTTAAGATTTTCGTGTCACCCCTCTAATGATATCACCCGGGGTGGCCCGCCCCCTCCGCGCCCCCTAGTTACGCCACTGGGCGGTGTGTTAAGTGTCTAACAAACAACGATGGTGTCGAGATAGTGGGTTTTGAGATTCAACCGTAAGGATACACAAAAGACTATAAATCCCTTATTTATCAGACATAACTAAAAGTATGATTATTTTCAATATAATAAACACCGTGCGACAGACCGTGACAGATCCCTGTGACATTGAGGGCAGGAGCGAAACCAATAACCCGTAGAGGTCAACTATAAAAGACGAATACACATGCTATAAAGAGATAAACTAAAAGTTAATTTATTTAATTACGGTATTTTTGATCGTTTTGAAAATTTGATACAATGCATTGTTAGGCGACACAAGTCTATGTGCAAAATTTCAGCTCGATAACATCATGGGAAGTGGGCCATTTGTGACGTTTGTTTTTCAGCGGCCGGCGGGAGCACGACAGAGAAAGAGAGACAAGACGTTGAAGTTAATATTAGGGATTTAAAAACTTCGAGCCCCAAAACAAAACTACTGTTATTCGTGATCGGAATTTCGGGTCGCCTCTGGGGAGCTTCACCAAATTCGGCTGTATTCATGAATATCTCAGATGGAGAATGTTTGCTTTTGTTATTTCCGGATTTTAGCGAGATAATTTCTTGTATGTGATCTTGCATTGTAGCACTGCAGCTAAGTTATACGTTTATGTATTACACACTTTGAATAGAACGCACTAAGTATAAATTATTATGACAACGGATTCGGGTAACCATGTTAAGAATGAAGTCTTTTTGTTAGATATATCAGGTAGTTGCACTTGAATTCCACTGCAATTTAGCTATTACCCTATTTTTTTTTCTTTCTAAATATCATTTACTCCGACTTTCCTTAAGTGTTCTGCTAACACTACAAGTTATTTCCATCTTCGGGCATCAAAGCACACATCTGGTCTCTAAGTAAATTATATATTTACCTGATATTACATGTCTAACTAGACTCCTAGGCGGGATTACATCAGGGGCGCGATTTCAATTCTTGACGCCCCTTTTAACAGATTGACATCAAGTGCTAGAACTTAATAATGTTCTAATTTTCAAATAGTTAGGTTTCTTTATAAGAAATCGGGGACGATTGGGCGCGATCACTATGTGTCACCATCTTTCCCCCCTCAACCACCACCCTATTCTTCCATAATGCCCCCTCACTCATCCATTTTAGCAGCTAGTTGTTTCTCCCAATGAGTTCACCAGGTCCTTGTGTGTCTGTGACATCTTCTGCAATGAATACCACTCCCACCCCCATTCGAATGAGTCTCTAGGACTGCCAGTTAAAACCGGATGTGATTAGTCTCCGCTTTAAGCCAATGTTCCAGCTCCTACTCCTAGTAGGAGGCACTGATGTCAGGGTCGTGTTGAGCGGTTGCCCAATTCTCGAACGTCTGAGGAAACAGAAAGAAGAGACGAGAGTAAAGTTTGTGGGACATTAATACACTGTTTAAGCTCTCCAATTTAACTAGACAACAGTGCATGGTGTCAGTAGTTCTAGCTTTCGGCCATCGATGCTTTTTCTTGGTTGCGATTTCACAATATGAAACTGATGTCGATTGTTCCGCATCCAAGTAGAACGAAAAGATAACGGGTAGTCTCTCTCTACCTTTTTCGCCCCATCTCTCTTCCCCTCTCTCTCTATCTTTCTCTCTATTGAAAACCCATCCATATTTTCACTTTTTCTTCTTTTTTAAAAAAATCTCAAATTTTTATGTTAATTCAGACGTGGCTATTTTAAACATGATTCCGCTATATCTCTCGTTTTGCTATTTAAAATTAATTTATTGAAATTATTTGTTGTAACTCGCGATTTTCTTGAAAAAAAAAAAAAAGCAACTCTTCACCTATTTGCCTTTAAAATGCAGGCTACTCTACTGACTACCCCCTTCACTCCCAGGATTAACCCCCCGCCCCCGCCCGCCTGGCCCCTCGACACTGCTGGTGGCTGATGCACTCCCGAGTGCGGCACGCTCCTTGTGGCCCGCGCTTGTTTATTGACACAGCTAATTTTAAATGACACGCTTGACATTACCCCCGGAGATGTACGCCGGTCGAATTTGTTTGATAAATATATCATTAAAAGATACGGATTCCGGGAAAACGAAGGCAACGTTGTGGGGTAGATGCTATCTCCAGCTTAAGAGGCAACTTTTCTTAATTAAAACCTAATCATTGCCGTGTCATGTGTGCTGGGTTTTAAGGTTTTTTTTAAAACATTAAACATGTGGATGTTACGTGGAGCACTTATTAACTGTACTAACCGTCCTCTTAAACTTTGCTTAATGAACTGTGCCTGGTGCGTGCGTCTTTATCCGAAAACTAACGTTTAAACTACAAATGGTCTAAAGGGGTAAAATAATTATCTAGATTTATTCAGCAACTTACCCACATCATGGGGATTTTTTTTTCTTCTATTAAATGGTGGGAACGTACAGTCTTAAGTTCGAGCTATCGTCATCACTGTTATGGTCAAAGGCAGCCGTCTCCACTGAAAGGTACTGGGCAAAAGTGAATGTTAGCATATTCTGTTGTTAATGGTTTGGTGACATTACGAAGAGCACTTATCATAAAAAGTGCCTAGATGACTTCATGAAGACCACTTATGACAACGGGGCCCAAAATAATGTGATGATAAACTTTTGTATTCCTGTCCACCATGAAATTAAAATGAGTGCTCCTCATGGCATTTGGCATAACGTTCTTACTATGCAAGGCATTCATCGTTTTATTTATTTACTTCCTTCTGAATACGACTCTGCCTGTGTGGAATACGACCCCTAAGTCCCCTGAAACCAAATAGTTTTGGGTAAGTTGTCCCCTCGACCCGCCACGACGGGCATGTAACGGGCCTCTGTCACAGAGCAAACAGTGTCTGGAAAACCTCGCGGTAACTTCAAGACATAGCAGCAAATACGCCGAGTGTCGCGAAGAATCGGTAAATTATTCTTTAGTCAACACCGCCACGGCTAATAATCGCTGCCTCGTCATTCACGGACAGGAAGGCCTCATTGTTGGCCCTGCCATCCGGGACTCGCTCTCGGGATGTCATCGGGTCCCCTGATACACTGGCGCGTATTTGTACAGCCTGGAAGTCATTCACAGACTCACGGGCTGGTTCCAGTCGCCAGTGGAGTGTTTAAACTTCGTTGTGTTCCGGGGGTTGAGGCGGACGCTGCCAGGGCCCTGGCATCCTTTCTGCGGGTCCCGGCGGTGAATATTGTCAGGGACTTTTGGAGAAGAAAAAAAATTAAATTGTGTGCAATCGACTTTTGATTATCAGTTGTCGCCTCTAAACGTTCACACAGAAAATGTAATAGAAGATAAGAGAATTGAATTTAAAATCAAACTCAAAGTAACCGAGACCCCGAGAACAAGTAAGGGCGATCGCAGATTAACAGCTTGAGAACCACCTGTGCGGAGGCAAGGCAGAATGTCAGTGAGTACAGCACTTGACCTGAAATAATGTATTCGACTAGGCGTGTCGGCAAACATCTGAGCTGTCTTAGCGGCAGGTGGTTCACTACATACGGAAACATGCAGAGGCAACAGAAATACCAAAGCGACTGAGTAAGATTTAAGGGGAAGTGTGTGTACAGTCCAGCTGTTGGGACTATTCGGTGACTAGTTAACGGTGCTCTCTCCCTGCTATTCTTTGGATCCCACAGAATTTCAGCCATAAAGCATTCACGTGAACCGCGTGTCGTCCCCCAACCCTCTCCCCGCCGTGTAATGAAAATGCCCATTTCAAAATGCTTCTGGGTCTATTTAAGGCCATTTGTATTTGATTGCGTCAACGGCCATAAGTTGTTGAACAAGCCATGAGAGGGAGGGGCGGCATGCATCAAATAGACAGCTCTGCACGCCCTTAACGTGTGGGGCGGACCAACTCTTCACGCAACTCTTTTTGATCCCCGGACAAAGGCTGGGAAAATTGGTGTAATACCCTGTGCCACGCAGGCTAAACAGATCCTTTTTATTTTGTTTCCTCATTCGCTTACGACAATGACAGTGGAGCATAATTTTGCGGCTCTCAAAAAAT
>MUZC01004417.1:243002-261576 GCA_002072015.1 Radix auricularia | reverse complement strand
TATATATAATTTTCTTTAAATAGGACGTTTTATTTATCCACAAGCCATAGCATTAGGACAGTGACTTCTTAAATATGATAAATAGTTGAGTTTTCGTCTCTTGGACATGTAGAACAACTGAACTGTACGTGACACTAGACAGAAGGCGTCTGTTTTCATTTCTGCCTTTGAACACATCACGCCGCGGGAACATTGTATACGATACTTCAGACTCGGAAATACATGGTGATACTCCGACTTCTGACAACTGTTCCCTGCCGCGCTGAACACCGCCAGGTTTATGGGTGGCACGGCAACACTATATTAGAATAATGGAAGCCAAACTATCGGTGGAGGACGGGTGGGAGGGGGGAAGAAGGCGAGCAGTGTATGGAGTCCTGATCCCACCAAATAAAAAAAACGATGTCCACCATTAATCTTGTCATGCGTGGGAGATCTTGAAAACAAGATAGGATATGATGGGTTCATTGTTGTGTTCCGTGGGATGGTAGAAAGCAATCCGTGAAAAGATCCGAGATAGTATGGAAATCTAACGGAGACTTTTAAAGAATGGGTATTTAGTGTTAGTGTTGTTTGTCTGAAGGAAGGGGGGATTCCCCGTTTGTAGGTTCGGGGACGCCACGCGAAATTAGCAGGTTGTAGCAGTCTGACTGACTATAATCAACAGGCAAACTCGTAAACAATAAATTGTCTTTTTATTTTTAAAAAAAATATAATAGACGCCCTCGTATGTTTTGCTTTTTAAAAAGCGCATACTATCTGCTTTTATTTCAAATATGTTGTTTTTACAAAAAAAATCCACGCGTCATGCGTGGGAGATCTTGAGGCCGCGGAAATATGTATCACAAAAGAATTTAACAAAATTCACAACATCATTCACACGTTTAAAAAAAAATCAACCCCTTGCATGGTGTGGCAATTGTAATTATTTTTTTTTATGTATCTATCAAATAAAGATAGTACCTGTAAAAACAGCCACAGCTCAATTTAATATCCGAAAATGTGCTCACCGTAGTTTGAAATAAAATATTTTTGAAAGCGCACCTCTCAAAATAAAGTCTTGAAAAAAATTACTGCACAAAAATTAACTCGCTTTGAACGTCCGCGTAAACTTGTTGAATATTTTTAAAAGGTTTATTTTTCTGATTGGCTGTGGGAGTATATAGGAGTTTGAGGGACCAATCGCTATCGATGACCGCACAGAAATTAGCCCTTTATTATATTGGATAGTTAATGGGGTTTTCCCGCTTTGTGAATGCTTGTTAGATTGTTGTGTGATGCGCATTATATTGACACATCTTGGTGTGATGTAGCGTGAGGGGAATTGAAGTCATATTGCGTTTTAATTCAAAATTAATTATTTGAATCAACTTTTAATGTAATCTAGAATAATTTCCCTTGAATTAAAAAAAAAAGGAAATTCCTTGTTGGAAATTGCATTTAAATACTAATTCGAGTTTTTATTACTTGTTTTAGGATGAGATATATTTTGTCCGTTTTATTCGTGTTGTTAACTAATCAGCTGATCCTATTCAGTTTGGTTTCTCGCGATGATCATGGATAAAAGTATGAAGGGAGATAACTATTAAAATAACCACTACTTTTTGGCGTGGTGATCTCGTCTAAAACGTTGTTTAAAGGTCAGGTTATGTCATCAGGATTTGAGATAACATCCTGACAAGAGTCACAAAACGCGAGTGGAAAGAATAATGACACACTGTGCAGTGTCAATCTGGTGCAATCATAGATACAGGCTTCAAACTGAGACAAGGCACACGAATCTTTTACTTAAACTTCGTTAGAGATAAATTTCGGTGTCAGGAAATGTTTAAACATCAAAGTCAGATTCCGCACCTGCCTTCAAATTTATTACTTTTTGCGCCATATTATTTTTCTTAATTGGAATGCACTTGGCACTTGGGAAGATACCCTGATCCTTTTAATCCAATACCGCCTCTCTAATAAACTCCGTGATCTGGAATATCCCCCACACCACCCCACCCCCAGAGGACCCTGCCATGGGCCTCCAAAGCTGCTGTATCTTGCCCGGAGGATCACCCCCGTGCCGGTCTTTGAAAACGTATCTTTATCCCCCATAAACCACCACTGGCTCTGCTGCAACACGCCACTCGCAGGCCCTTCAGAAGCCCGGGATTAAGGTTGGACCTCTGCTTCATTAGTTGCTTTTTGGTTTTGAAGCTGTGCAATACTCTTAAAAGCCGATGTACTCACGAAACATGTTTTTGTTGTTGTTGTTTGAAACATGTTTTTGTTGTTGTTGTTTTTCTTAAAGAACATATAATCATAAGTTATTACTTTACTATATGAATGGGTAGCCAATACACCTCTTACTCTTTCAATCCATTAAAGATACGAAATGTTAAGAAAAATTAATCTATATATATAGTACTTCTGAAAAAAATCCATTTATATTGAAGTGACTGTCTGATCAGTCACCCCAGCAAAGTCATGCTCATGGTAATACTAAACAGACTAAAACCACAAGCAGAGCAGATCATTGCAGAAGAACAAGCAGGCTTCAGAGCAGGAAGGAGCACAACAGAGCAGATCTTCAACTTGCGAGTGCTCTGTGAAAAACATCTGCAACACCAGAGGGACCTCTTTCATGTCTTCATAGACTTCAAAAAGGCGTTTGACAGAGTGTGGCATGCAGCACTGTGGGCAACCATGCACAAGTACAATATTAACGCCAACCTCATTACTGTGATCAAGAACCTATACAACAGAGCATCCAGCGCAGTACTCTACAACAGCAAGCTGGGAGATTGGTTCAAGACCACTGTTGGTGTTAGACAAGGGTGTTTACTCTCCCCCATCCTCTTCAACCTCTTCCTAGAAAGAATTATGACTGATGTGCTCGAAGACCATGTCGGAACGGTCAGCATCGGAGGAAGGATCATAACTAACTTACGCTTCGCCGATGACATAGACGGCCTAGCTGGCAGCGAGGACGAACTAAAAGAATTCCTTGCAAAGCTAGAGAAGACGTCGAAGGCCTATGGCATGGAAATTAATGCAGAAAAGACCAAGGTCATGGCAAATAAGAATTTCACAAGTGAAATACGGATAAACGGTCAAAAACTCGAGGAGGTCCCTACCTTCAAATATCTAGGGGCTGTAATATCCGACGAAGGCTCAAAACCAGAAATTCTTGCCAGAACGGCCCAAACAACTGCAGCACTAAGCAAACTGAAAAACATCTGGCAAAGCAAGAAGCTCTCCCTGAGATCAAAGATTCGACTAATGCGCTCTCTGGCGATGTCAGTCTTCCTCTATGGTTGTGAGGCTTGGACGCTCACCGCAGACCTCCAGAAAAGAATTAGTGCGCTTGAGATGAGATGTTTTCGAAAGGTATTAAACATCTCCTACACGGCGCACATCACGAACGAAGCGGTCCGCGACAAAATAAGTGCTGTCATTGGCCCTTACGAGGACCTTCTCACCTCAATTAAAAAGAGGAAACTACGATGGTACGGACACGTGTCAAGATCTGGAGGTCTCTCAAAGACGATATTGCAAGGCACAGTCCAGGGAAGAAGGAAAAGAGGCAGGCCAAGGAAGAGTTGGGAGGATAACATCAAAGAGTGGACCGGCCTTTCATTTAGCGATTCCCAGAAGGCAGCTCAGAACCTTGACACTTGGCATGAGTTAGTGCGCAGCTCAAAATGGTGCCCCAACGACCCAGCGTCGGGTTAAGGGATAGTTCAAGTTCAAAAGTCTTTATTAAATTGTATATGAACAGGGATTTAAAAGTCAATGTCTCAGGTGGATACTGATAAAACTCCAATAACAGCTTTTAATTTATATTTAACAAATTAAAAACCTTCCCTCTACGGCTACGCCTATGCAGTTGAGGACTAATTTTAAATTATTTGTTTTTAATTCACCTATTGGCTTATGTGCCTTGCAATTTTGTAAAGAATGTTTGAAGGGGGTGTAATTGATTGTATTACATTATTGGAAGGGGTAAAGGAAGTATGTTTTAGGTTGGTGTGGCTGTGACATTATGAGAACCATCGCAATATCAATACTATATAAGTATTCACTCGAGGTGTATAATAATAATAATAATTATAATAATAAAATAAGACAGTGTCCGTTTTTCTATAACGTGTAATTTACCCGTAAGCATTTAGCTGGGTCTCACCCTGGCGTTAAATCAATAAGATGGTATTTCTACTGTCATCGTTTGTACTGTTGTTAAGTGGCTTGAAAATATCTGGAACTGGTGCTCACCAACCGCTTTATCTAAGTTGTGCGCTGTTTTGTTTTGTTTTTGTATTTTAAAAGGTAGTTGAGGTATTTCTGAAGGTTTGGCAACATCGCACTATGTCGTAGTTTACTTTCTCCAACCGCCTGCTAATCAGTTTGTCAAAAGTTACAAGCTGGGAGCGAAAACAAGCAAATCGTTGGGCGAGGGGGGGGGTCCCCTCTCCTTTTATCCGTTGGAGAAAGTGTTTCCCCCCTCTTGACTGGGTGTTAAAACTGGAGAACGCTAGATTAACCCCTTGTTATCACCGATCTCAACGTTGTTTTAAATCTATTTTTCAACAACACATAAACAGTTAAAAAGAAAACAGTATTACAAACGCCAAGTTTTTTGTTTTGTTTTCTTTCCTTTTTTGTTTTTAATTAAGGGGGGAGCGAAGTTTTACTGATGTTTTGTTGTTGTTTATTTAAAGAAAGGCGCATTCTCGACGAAAGTGCACTTCGAAAACGTGTTGGTCTGAGTGCGGCTCTGAGCGGTTTTGGCCCTTCGGTCTGCTCCATTCCTTGAGTTGGGGGGAGGCGAGCCTAGACAAATTGGACGTTGGCTAGTCGTTGATTTTCTTTTATTATTGAGGTTTCATGTTTACATGGGTTGAAGTCTGAGATTTTGTTTGTGACTTCTTATTTTCAAACATCACAAAGTCACTAATCTATTTTACATCCAATTTCTCCCTACCACAATATTAAATAACCAGAGTTGCAGGTAAAACTAAGTGGCTAGACTAGGCGGATACAACGTTGATAAGTTAACATTTTTTAAAACACATTTTTGTGATAAATGGTTGGGGGGCAGTGTTCCCTTTAAGCTGCGCTGCCGCGCAGATATCTCACCCATGCCGCGCAGCAGTTAAGCATTACCACCGCACATTAAAAATTTTGATGAGGAAAATGTAATATCTGTGTTTGTGGGTAGTAAAATTGGGCACATAAATGGAAGCTGTGCAACTTTGCACCAGTCCCCCCCCCCCCACACGGGCCAACGAACCTCAGAAGGAACATTGGCGTGTGTGGGGGGGGGAGGGGTTAATTATCTGGATATAACAAATTAAATCCTCTTAGGAAGTTGAACAGACAAGGATCATGACATTATTTAAAATGCTTGATTTGATATAGCGTAGAGACCTTCCCCCCACACCTCCCTCAACCCCTGACTGAAAATAGCGCCCTACATTGATAAGGCGAAAACCCTCGCCTCAGGAAGTCTTGATTGAGTGAGTAAAGTCGGTTCAAAGATTTGTCAAGCATCAAGGACAAATGCCTGCCTCTCTAGCTCTCCCCTTCCCTCTCTCCCTACTCACTCTACTCTCTATCTCCCATCTGTCTCTCTCTCTCTTAAACTTAAAAGGCATTGTTTCGTTAATAATTATAGTTTTTTTTTTAATACTTTGTTTAGATATATATTACAATATGAATCCTGAGGGTCTATTAACGCTCTTTTGACTACGGTGTTTACTTATGTGTCATCAGTCACTTTAATCTCCCTATTGTTTTAACATACTTTTCAATTATCTTTAAGGCTTGGGGGGGGGGGCGTGACCAGGGTATTGCTTTAAACTTAGTACGGGGTCGAATTTTTTTATAATAAGAATTTTCTCCTGAGAAGCTAGAAAAACTTTTATTCCGGTCCAAATATTTCCATGACGACGGGGGGGGGGGGGGGGAGGAAACACCTAATTAGCCTACCAAAAATGTCTATAATTATACAAAACAAGCTAAGCCCCGAGGCATGGGAAGACTGTACTGAAATGGTTTTGTTGCGTTTTTTGTTTTGGTTCAAACTATATAAATTATTAAATATGTGTTGTTGTTTTTTTTTTAATAGATCCAACATTTAATGTATTTAAGTGAGGTTTTTCAAATCCAGTTCTTCCACACCAGCCACATCACCCGATAATCTGGCCCTGCTGAATATTATCTTTTTCATAATCCAGTATCACAGCGTTTTAATTTATTTTTCATCTTGAGATCCGTCGTTTCCTTAAATATGTAAAACTTCTTCTTTGGAGATAATTTTTGTTGACCCACCAGGGTAACATATTTTTCTAAGATTCACATCTCGATGTTAGCCGACATTAAAACAAACAAAAAGTTTACCTTCCACCGACACGTGC
The DNA here is from genome assembly GCA_002072015.1 of Radix auricularia. Classification (NCBI taxonomy): domain Eukaryota; kingdom Metazoa; phylum Mollusca; class Gastropoda; family Lymnaeidae; genus Radix; species Radix auricularia. Next base: position 255,175 of record MUZC01004417.1, on the reverse strand, counting down.
CGCAGCGAGCATACTCGTAAAATTTAACTTACACTTCCCTACACTTTTACATTTCATCTACAGTAAACTCATATTACTCTAACATTTCATCTACATTAAACTCATCTCACCCTTACATTTCATCTACAGTAAACTCATCTTACCCTTACATTTCATCTACAGTAAACTCATCTTACCCTTATATTTCATCTACAGTAAACTCACCTTACCTATACATTTTACAAATTCAATTTACCTTCCCCTCCAACTTCAGGTTAACCTACAGTTAAATTACCCTAGCCCTATAGGCATATTTTCGACTACCTACACTTTACTCATACCACTCTTCATTTTCACTAGAGACAAGTAATCTCTCTCTTTCTCTCTCTCTCTCTCTCTCTTTCTCTCTCTCTTTCTCTCTCTCTCTCTCTCTTTCTCTCCCACTCTCTCTCTCTCACACACACACACACTTTGCCTGCACCCTTTCCTGCAGATTTTCCCTCCACCCCTTTATGTTATGACGCTGTCTTAAAACTCACCTATGGAAACACTATTTTAATACCGTCATAGACTTTTGCTTGCTCTCTCTCCCTCCCTCTCTCTCTCTCTCTCCCTCTGCGTCGTACCAAAGAGAAAATGATTTTTTTTTTAAAAATCGTTCCCCTTAACCTGTTTTTATCTCCTGAGAGTGAGTTCATTAGACGTCAACCTGTTATCGGTAGCATTCTGGTTTCTGAAGGTTAAATGCGTCGGAGATAGGGGAGCGATTGTAGGCGCGATGGCCGTGATGCAAAATAATAAACAAAGATCTAGGGAATATTATAGTTTCTTTCTTGGAGAGGCTAGGGAAGGGCGGTATTGAACGTGTAAAGAATATGCTTGCACTCGGGTTCCGCTGAAACTCGGTGGATTTTTTAAACATTCAAGTCAGCAGACTCTCACGTGATCAGAATTGGGGAAGGTGTATCGCCATAACTGGAATAAGTTAACTCTCACAGTCCCCAACATTGTTGACCTCTAAAATAAATGGTCACCTTTGTTGTTGTTTTTTTTTTCCTTTTATGATCACATATGCTGATACCTGTGGTCAGCTCCGTGGGGTTTTTGGATTTAATGCATGGTCCCCGTTTTGTCGCCACCGTCCCCCCAGTGGCGTAGGTGGGGATTTGTAGGCCCGGGGGAGGGGCTTGGCCCTTTTGGGGGCGCCCTGCATGCTTGGCGGTTGCGTAATATTTAATGTTTAAAACATTCGGACACTCCTTTAGGCCCCCTCAAGTTAGGGCCCGGGGGGACTTTTAAATATGTACCCCCTCCCCTAGCTACGCCACTGCCCCCCAAACCCAATATCAATAATGTTTGTGCAGTGGGAGGCAGTCCGTACAAATGTTTCAAAGACGCTGATTGCGTCAGGATACCAATCAATGTTGGAGTTATTGCTTTACCATTTGCTTTAGCTTCGTTAGAATATATGCCCTATCCACTCACGTAATGAAAGGATGAGACATTCTTTACAGGTTTTGACGCCTAACCAAAACTTAATTGTTAGCATTGGGCTAAAGTCGATTAAGAGGTGAAATACCGGCTGCTCAGATCCATGAATTCTTCTGTCCCCAACATCCGAGCTTGTAGAGGTGGTTTTTGAATGTGTAGGCCACTTACTTTGGGGCCTTGTCACCCGTCGAGAGGGTCACCCCGGGCCCCTGGGAGTGGGGGTTGGAGGTTCCTTTTGGCTTCCTCTATTCTGATCCCTCCGTGGATGTCTACCCTGACATTTGATCCCGGTTGTCACGAGTTGTTTCATCGATCACATCAGCCAGACACCGAGCTTTCAGCCCTCGGCGGGCGGGAGTAATACACACAATTGAACCCGTGCTCTCTACCCGTTTCTCTATCTCTATATATATATCTATATCTATCTCTCTCTGCCTCTCTCTCTCTCTCTCTCTCTGCCTCTCTCTCTCTCTCTCTCTCTCTCTCTCTCTCTCTCTCTCTCTCTCTCTTCCCTTTACTTTCAACATGTTAGTTTATAAAATTACCGTGCGTAATGTCGATGCTGTTGAACGTATGTGTTTATGAAATGATGTGGGTAAACTCTACATGTTCTTGTCTTATCGACAAATGCCGACATCGTGGAACAATATTTGATGTTCTTTTTCTTAATGCTAAACACACTGCCTCCGGCGCACCCACTTTAGAATACAATATCACAATCAATTTTCCAAAAAGGAATCGTTTGGCCCCGCAATTCACTGACCTAAACCAAGTATTCGAGGCATTCTGAAATCCATTGTAGTGAAATGACTATTTTTACAAAGCTGAAAATCTTAAAAATTATTTTTGTGTCTGTAAGTGCAAGCCAAATATTGCTTCCCTCAACCAAACCTCTCCACAATTGAAATGCAGACCTGCTTTTATAAAGCCATTATAACCTTCATGGGCTATCAATCTTAATTATTTATTTTTTAAAATAATAACGCCAATTTTTTAAATTGGTTTTCTATTAAATATTTCAATGGTAAAAAGCAAATATTGAAAACTGGTTTAGCAGGTCCATGGGTCAAAAATAATGAAAGTATCAACCTACCAACCTCTGACTATCTGAGCACACTCGATGGTCTCGGGCCCGGCGTGACAACATATAATGAAATGATCAACCTACCAGCCTCTGGCTATCTGAGCACACTCAATTGTCTTAGGTCCAACCGGAATTCGACGCCAACAAAACGTCATGACCTGCATGGTTTGGATCCGAAATAAAGTCGAGGAACTAGAGTCAAGGCGCGGGGTATTATCGAATCCCGGGGCCTTTATCAAGGCGCCGGTCCCAAAAAAACTGTCGCAAGGTTTTCAATGTAGTTGTTAAGTCATTGATAAGAAGCCATAAGCACACATCATTTGTGTGCATGACCACAAAACTGTTACACTCTGACCACGAATTAACTCCGTCATTATCACAGAACGTTCGCTCTAGCGTCGCGAACCTACACCATTGATTCATTTTTCTGTGATTGCATTGCCAGGTTCCAGAATGGACATGGAAATAACTGCTGGTTAAATATAAACCATCCAATCATATATAGCCGAAACACAATGCCTGGGCTGAATATCCCCGTTAATTTAAGAAAACATGGTCAAACCATTTACGCCTTCATTCACCCTTTAGCCACTCACATACACACGTTTATATTCTAGAAGCTTTGATTAACACAAAGTCAAGCGGCTCCTTCTGATGTGCAGTGCCATACAACATTAAGCGTTTGACAGATCCCCAACCAAATCCCCTCCCCTTGTCCGGCTATGGCCAGCGCGGGGCACGAAGTCATTGGCGCACTTCTGTTTCAGGGGCCAGGCTGCAATGCCGGCCATTCTAATCCCGGTATTCGTCTAACATGTTGAACAAAGTATGAGTTTGTAGGGCAATGCCCTGTCCTCATTTGAGTAAAAATAACTCTCCTTTACTAAATATCCTACGTATGCCGGTCAAAGGCCCTGAGTCTACGACTCGTATAGCCACCCCACCCCCAATTCTCCTAGCATCACCCCCCTTCCCCAAGAAGAATTAGCGCGGGATGGCGCTCCCTTTCTGTGTGTCCCGCCTGGTCACCCAGAGATAATTTCGGAAGTGCCTTCCTTTTATCGAAACTCACAAAGAAGTGGTAAATTTTTTCTACACCGATCCGCTGTTATTTCGGTGCAACCATTTTTAGATTACCGGATATTCATTGTTTGTGATCGTATATTGTGCATTGTCAATTTAGTTTATTATTATTATTATTATTAAAGCTTAAATAAAATAAAAGCCTATTTAAAGCTGTTTCGGTGAGTAACTTTTACATGACCGTGGCGTACGCCAGATACTGTTAATTCCCATCGCCGGGCGATCTGACCTTCTACGTAGATCATGCACGTGACATCTCCTCGGTGGCACCCATCTATAATTCAAGGTCTCGTGTCGACCACGTTGCCAGGGAGTCGTCCTCATGCCGCACGCCATCTGCGCCTTTGGCTTGACCGCTGGGGACCAGTCATTCAGTATTCATGATACGGTAGGCCTTGCGAGTGGACGGGTGGAATTGGTTTATACCTCATTCCGGTACACACTACCCGGGGTTGCAAGGAGCTAGGCACGAAATGAAACACTGAATGATTCTTACACCTGGCAGCTTTTATTTCGTACACAGTCCCGTATACCACTCACAACTGCTGTATACCACTCACAACTGCTCTGTACCACTCACAACTGCTGTTTTCAACACAAAACTACTGGATACGAATCGCACCTGCTGTGTACCAGACACTGACCTCTTTAAACCACAAACACAACTGATATGTACAGCACACAACTTCTGGGTACCACTCCCAACCACTGTTTACCACACACAACTAATGTGTACTTCACACAACTGTTGTGTACCACTCATAAATTAGTACAAACAACTCCTGTGTACCATACACAATTCCTGGGCAGTGGTCAGCGGGTGGTCAGTCTCCTTCCACAGTAATCATCAACTTTCCGAGTTCGCCCTTCCATCTAGGGCGTCTGGTTGTTGTGATGTGGGAATAAATTGCTCTTCTAGACTTAAATCACTGTCCAGCCCCATGCCAGTTTTGTTTATTCCAACCCGTCATTACTGCATGAGGTGTACGTACACACTCGCGCACCTGCCTGTTTTACACCCACCGCCGGAGGAGTTCAAACCCGACATAGGGCACCGCCCTTCCTCTTACTTTCACTCTTGCGTCCGGACCACCCAATGGGGAATGCTTGTACATGCTACCGAAATATCTAATTAAACTGGTTTTCTGTTGTTAACTTGGCTTGATTTTAATGGGGTCTGGTGTAAAATGTTAGCATTTCGTCATCCGTTCTTATCAGAGGCGGCACTAACATTAGACGGGGCCTTGGACGAGTGCCTCTTATGTAGGGCTTGCACGTTTAAGTTTTGCATTAAACGCCCAGGCTTGGGTCCCCCAAAGGCACGGGGTCTCGGCGTTTGCCCTACTCGCCTCGACCGAAAGCCGCTTCTAGTCTAATCTCTCACCATCTGGGTCAGTGAGATTTATTGTACGCAATTGTCCGCACCGTCGTGTATATTATTGACATCTAAATATCCTCTTACTCTTAATTCCCACTAAAACTCCTGAGGGGGGTCACGGTTGGGGTAGGCGTATCCCGAAGAAACGAGTTGCGGTCACCCCGGGGGCGTCAGCTGAGAAAGACCCCGGAGCTGTTTTCATCCCCCGAAGATCTTATCTGAGGTGTCCAGTGCTCATGTTTATAGTCTGGGGGTGATGACGTGTGTCGGGGCTGTGAGAAGGCGATGGCGGAGAATACCGAAGCTGACAAAAAAATAAATGTGTTTTCAGGGGCGTAACTTCACACTAACCGTTGTTAACTGACGCAGCCATACTCCGCGCTACTTGTCGGATTAGAATCATTGCTTTCTATATTCCAATGTCGTCCCTTTCTTTAAAATCAATGTTCCCTGACTTCCCTCTAAGTTTTGTTTGTCCGTGTGCAAAATAATATTTTTTTAAAATCGTGTTCATCCATTATTTTCTGCAAAACTTAACACTTTTCAAACACGGATACTAAAATTAACATTATTGTAATTTGCTGCGCGGTAATTCCAAACTTCTGTGAGTCTCGAAAGCGCTGTCGCGCAGCTTTAAAGGAACATTCCCCCTCCCCCAATCTGGGACATATGATGTGCCGCGAATGTTGTAATTGAACTTACACATGTAGCAAAAGCACGGAAGCCATACCATCATCAACTCAAAACCGTACATGTCACCGGCCTTTTCGTTAAAAGCGCTAAACCAATTTTGTTTCATTAACATCGTCACTTGTTTTCTGGGTGCTTACATCATGAAGATTGTCACTTGTTTTCTGGGTGCTTACATCATGAAGATTGTCACTTGTTTTCTGGGTGCTTACATCATGAAGATTGTCACTTGTTTTCTTGGTGCTTACATCAGGAAGATTGTCACTTGTCTTCTGGGTGCTCACATCATGAAGATTGTCACTTGTTTTCGGGGTGCTTACATCCAGTATGTGCTCAAAACTGGCTCGGTCTGGTTCTCGCGAACCGGATATTATCTTTACCAACAAACCAGCTTGTCAAATACAATTAAATATTTACACAACATTTGATAACAAGCACGTGACGTTATTTTATTATCTCAAACTGACAAGAGTACCTACTAACTGTTCGTTGTTTGATTGACAGCGCGTCTGTGCAAACATAATTTAACACGGTCAATTGAGGGCTCCTATTTTTATAAATTACACAGGCACGCACGCACAGACACACACACACACACACACACACACACACACACACACACACACACACACACACACACACACACACTACACTACACACACAAGACAAATAATGAATTACGTCGCGATGATAAAAACAGAGAAGCGGCTAAAAAAATGTAAGGCCTTTTTGTTGGATTGGAAGGTTAAATAAACGGTCGCTTGCGTAAGCTCACATCATGACTACCTGCGGTTTTTAGCGTTAAATTAGCTCACATCACAACTACAAACGGTTTTTAGCGTTATCTCACATCATGACTACATACGGTTTTTAGCGTTAGCTCAAATTATGACTACATGCGGTTTTTAGCGTTAGCTCACATTATGGCCACAAGGGACTTCAGAAAGGAAAAAGCTTACACATAGAAAAGAAAAAATCTCACACCCAGACTAACAACTATAACTGTCTTTTAAAGGAAACGAACTTGGGAAATAATAATATAAAAAAATTATAAAGGTTTTCCTTCCCCCAATCCCCACCTTATAAATTGTTTACGTGGTGTTACTTTGATAGGTTTCCCTTCTCGTAAGTTTTCTCTTGCTTTCTCCCTGCTTCTGCCAAACACTAGAGAAGAGATCAAAGTCTCCAGATTCTAATCAAAGTCGCAATTTTTTCAACATCTTTTGATGTGACTCTACACAGCAGCACCCAATCGGACACCCAGACTTAATGTTCTCTCACCCTCACCGAATCCACTGTCATTTGCCCAATTTGACGGGAGGAGTGCATTATCAATTCATATTGGAAGAAACCCGCGTGAGGATGGTGGGGGTGGTCCTTGAGGGGATGGGGTATCAGCAGCGCTGGAGCTTTTTGGTCAGTGGGGATATTTTTCAACAGAAAACAGCGTCATGTCTTAAAATAGATCAACACTCCCCACCCCACCCCCTTGACCTTCCCAATAACCGTTTGATCGGTGGCGCGTAGGTCAGAATGCATCGGATGAGCTCTAAACTGTTTCGGCTCCATCATAAACTGCTGACGTGCTGTGCCGTCCTTATCCTGGGGAAGATGTGCTCGAAACCTCGGATGATGCAAGGAAATTGATTTATGGCTCTTGTTAGTTTTGTTCTCAGATTTAACTTCCTTTAGGTTTATTTTCCCGGACTCGTCTTTTCTTGGATGTCTTAGTTCATATATTCCTCCAAAAAAAAAAATAAAAAATGTGAGTCGCATAACCCTCTCCCTCAATCCAAAAGTCCTATCTCTATCGAGGGTTTATGTTTCCGTATAGGAATCACCAAGGTTTAATCCTTCATGAAGCGGGGATTGTTGAATGTTGAAATCAAATGATAGAACAACGGGTTAAGTATTCCGCCCTGTTTCATATTCTTGGATCCACTCACCTACATTGAAGTCAAACTCGTAAACAAAAATGTGTATATACCACCCTCTTCTATATTTTGGGATCCACTCATCTACACACACTGACGACCTCTAATGATAAGTGAGCGCGATGTTAGAGGAGTCAGCGGGACGTCACTTGTGGGTGCGTGCGTGTGTAGGTCAATGTGACCTCGATCGCTTCTGGTCACCCCTCATTTGAAGGGCGTGTGCGATCCCCCATCATATCATTCGGTTTCCAGTGAACGTTCTCCTGTTGCAAGCCCGGGCATTACCCTGTATAGAACCGTGTTGTGGCTGTGGGTAGTATGTTGTGTGGTCAGTTCGTTTAGTGCTTGTGCACTTGATACTATGCCAATGACTTTAATATTCAAATTAAATATTACTGACCCTGCTTGTATTCAGATGATTATTGAGTCATACAAATATACACGGGTTTATATCTTAATCTTAATTTATTTTTTTAGATTATAGCATGTAGAGGCGTCACTAGGGTCGGTGTCACCCGGGGCGGTAGCTCATGGTGTCACCCGGGGCGGTAGCTCATGGTGTCACCCCTCACGATTTAACCCATAGAACTCCTCCGAGTTTTCCATTTCCAAATTGCGGGAATATATAGAATTTTACAGTCTGGTGTCATCCCCCTGATGGTGTCACCCGGGGTGGCCCGCCCCCACCGCTCCCCCTTAGCGACGCCACTGATAGCATGTATTGTTTTGGTGTATGTGGAGTGGTAATTTAAGAAAGCATTTCTAATGGTACAAACCCCTTAAAAAAGGGATGTCTAGCTAAACCAGTGGTTCTCAAATAGTGTGGCGCGTCCTCCAGGGGTCGCGAGGCTCCATAAAGGGGGGGGGGCTCGTTTGACCTCAGCAGAGGTGTACTTATAACAATTTTATAGACAACTGATACTATTTACAATCGCGCGGGGGGGGGGGGCGAAATGTTTTCTTTGCCCAGGGAAAAAGGGGGGGGGCAGGACAGAAAATAATTGAGAAGCACTGAGCTAAACGAAGATTCAATTCACTGGTATCTCATGGTCCAAAAAATAATGGAAGACGCAATCGGAAGCGTGGAAAATTGTTGTTTGACATCAGTGGGCTGATGTAGGGTAGAAATCTATTTGTTGTTTGACATCAGTGGGCTGATGTAGGGTAGAAATCTACTTGTTGTTTGCCATCAGTGGGCTGATGTAGGGTAGAAATCTATTTGTTGTTAGTCCATTGTGACCGACAAGGATCATTCTCATCATATTACCCACGTCCTTTGGCAGCCTGGTGTGTCATTTTTTGGCTTATTTGCCCTAATCTTGCCCGTACGTTGCAACCTCATTTTGGACAATATATTGATGGGGTGTCATCAGGAGAGTTTCGAGCATGATCCTTCCTGGTCTGCACAGTCTGGACGGGGTCTGTGTGTCTCACTGACTCTCTGCGCCGTTCCTTATCAGGCGCCAGGAGGCTCGATCGCTGGTTGCAGCCTCCCAGGAGTCATGCCTAATGCATTAAGCCTTCATTGCGGTCTTGGGTGTATCTTTGTAACGCCTCCTATGACATCCGCGGTTCACCACTAAGCTCGCCATAGAAAATTCTGTTTGGGGGTCGATGGCCTGGCTTACGGACGATTTGTCCGGTCAGTGGTAGTTTTCACAGCATCAGCCTTGTGTAAATTCTAGGAAGTCCTTCCATGAAGAGTATATCGATGTCTGGAGCTTTTAACTGCTATTTGATGTTTAGAATCTCAGGCTTTTGGTGTGAAAGTGATTCAGCAAACTCACATACTTCTGACACCAATGTAACTGATATCTATGTAACGTTTCTGGTTGGACCTCTTTCACTTTTGTAGGCGTGTATTACTGACAAATTGCAACTTGCATTAAAACACATAAGTCCTTCATAACTTATTAAACTTTAATCCAACACTAAGAATATATATACATTTTATACATCAGTGAAATCAGTTGAGCGTCCTGCCATCTTTCTCATCACACTTTCAACTATCCAACTACAACTGGCGCCCTCTGGGATTCATTCGTCACGTGATCTCTCTCTCTCTCTCTCTCTCTCTCTCTCTCTCTCTCTCTCTCTCTCTCTCTCTCTCTCTCTCTCTCTCTCCCTCTACCAATCATATCTTAATTACTATCATGTGACATAGCCCACTCACTGCTTTACAAGAAAAATCGAGAATTCAGATATGACTCCTATCCTGGAATTATTCCTTCCCAGCAGTCCTTTTTAAACTGAACCGATGAAGTAAAGAAATTTTTTTTTAAAATAGCCACGCCTGAGTCAATGACCTAACGATGAGATCAAGGGGTGTTGGTAGTTTTTAAACTGCTATTAAGAGGATTTGGGGTGGGTGGGGTGGGTTTACAACAATCTAATATTGAGTTTCTTGAGATTGACCTCTGGGGAAAAAAACGACTGTCAGCTGGTCGGTCTAAACTGTTTAAGATGGACTTTGAAAGAAATTAGGGCGAAGCTCAATCACCAATGCCGTCAATCGAACTGGGTCAAGCGCTTGAGCTGACCCCATTCCGTGTATGTTGCCTCTGTCCACAGAGCGTCGTAAAAAGAAAGGGGAAGGGGGGAAGATGACCTGTGGTCATTTAGAAGCTGTGTCCAGGAGCAGAGGCAAGTAGTTATTTGGGACTCGTTAATACGGGGATAGGATTTTATTGTTACGGGTTGATGTGGTTATCGTGGCTCAAGGGGCCGAGTGTGGCATTGGTCGTTTCAGGACATGCTGATTGAATGTCATGCAGGGAGCCGGTAAAACGTGTTACAACTAGTGTTGTTTTTGTCGACGAAAACTAAAACTAAAACCTTCGTTAACGAAAATGTTGACTTTTCGTCAACGAGAACTAAAACTAAAACTAAAATTAGCAGCAAGACTAAAACTAGACGAAAACTAAATCTGGTAGACAAAAGACTGAATAAAAACTGAAACTAAAACTCCCCAACGAAATAAAAACTAAAATCCCCATTTATCGTTCTTTTCCGATACTGCGGTCTGCGGGCGAACCATGTATTTTACGAAATTATTATAAATTATAACCTAAGACATATCTAATTTCTTTGATTTATTTATTTATTTATAAAGGACGCTTCTATAGCGCAGTTTCTTAAAGCTCACTGCGCTTTACAAAAACACTACCAAAAATTAATAGATGCATTCAATAATCATACATCTTACACAGTAAAAATACGTGGAAGAATTTCAACATATTTTATGTTACAAAATAAAACGAAGAGGTAAAGTTCTTTTTCAATAAATATAGAAATAATAAACAATTAAGCAAGGAGACGCATGCGCATCAACTGGGTGATAATCAGTGCTGCCAGCACTAGGTTTTTCAACCTAGATCTAGGGTGTGTTTTTTTGTTACCTCGTCTAAGTTTCTAGGTTTTTTATTTAAAAATAGTCATAATCTAGTGTTTTTTTTAATAATTGTTTTTTTAAAATAGTAAATATCATTTAATATGCGATGTGCCGAAAATACAGGTTTACTCGAAGGCGATAAAGTTGTTATGTCATCAGTAATTCCAGCACTTATGGACATAGACTATTATCTTCTTGAGGCACAGTCCGATTAAGCTCTGGACGCATCACTAAAAGAGCTAGCAGTCACCTTTTTGGATGGCTTGAGGCGACGATTTGAGTTTGCGTTGGTACCAGAGTCTGATATATTTTAACCTATACCTTCTGCAGCTTGGCTGCCTAATCCTACAACTGTGCCAGCACTGTTCATTTCAGGAAAAGAGCATCTTCTAAATGCAGCAAAACAGTTTGTGAAGCGAGAAGAAACTGCTTCAGCAGCAGCAGCCACAGTAAGTGTGCACAGCTTGGTCAAGTGCTTTCAGCTGCTGGTCAGCCTATTCCTAACCGAAATATCACTGCAACTGCGTCTCCTGATAGCGTTGGTTCAACAGCCCTGACTACATCTGGACCTCCTCTCAAGCGCTTCAAATCCCTGACGCAACACATTGCGAACACCACACCCATCACTAATATTATATCTGCAGTTCGTGGGCCTGAAGACGAACTGGCAGATTATTTGTTGCACTATCAAGAAGCTGCCACAGCAGTCAGTGAGGATGGCAATGGTTTAAGCTACTGGCAATCACAGAACGTTCAAAAAACGTTTCCGTTGCTTGCACCATTGGCTTTAGATTAAGGGTGTTATCGATTAAATTAAATTTAATCGTTAACTTTTGAAAAATAACGTTAATTCATCGATACTTTTCTGAAAGCTATAAATAAAGATGTATGACGTCATTATACTGAAAATTTCAAGGTAAGTAATAAAAAAACAGGCAGCTGCATTTTTTTTAATTGAGTTATTTTTAAAACATAGTAAGTTCAATAGCGCATTAAAGTTTAGGCACTAAGATGAAAATTTCAAATTAATTAAAACTATAAAAGTAATACAGCTGTATAGAAATTGTTTGATGATTAACAAAACATAAAAAATCATATTTTTATCCCAAGTGGTTCAAAAGTTATGATTTTTTTCCGCAGACC
>MUZC01004417.1:193557-203929 GCA_002072015.1 Radix auricularia | reverse complement strand
TGACTTCTTGTCTGAGGACTTGTCTGAGGAATTGTCTGAGGACTTCTTGTCTGAGGACTTGTCTGAGGACTTCTTGTCTGAAGACTTGTCTAAGGACTTGTCTGAGGACTTCTTGTCTGAGTACTTCTTGTCTGAGGACTTCTTGTCTGAGGACTTCTTGTCTGAGGACTTGTCTGAGGACTTCTTGTCTGAGGACTTGTCTGAGGACTTCTTGTCTGAGGACTTGTCTGAGGACTTTTTGTCTGAGGACTTGTCTGAGGACTTCTTGTCTGAGGACTTGTCTGAGGACTTCTTGTCTGAGGACTTGTCTGAGGACTTCTTGTCTGAGGACTTCTTGTCTGAGGACTTCTTGTCTGAGAACTTGTCTGAGGACTTGTCTGAGGACTTCTTGTCTGAGGACTTGTCTGAGGACTTCTTGTCTGAGGACTTCTTGTCTGAGGACATCTTGTCTGAGGACTTCTCTGGGGACTTGTCTGAGGACTTGTCTGAGGACTTATTGGTCTGAGGACTTGTCTGAGGACTTGTCTGAGGACTTCTTGTCTGAGGACTTCTTGTCTGAGGACTTGTCTGAGGACTTCTTGTCTGAGGACTTGTCTGAGGACTTGTCTGAGGACTTCTTGTCTGAGGACTTGTCTGAGGACTTCTTGTCTGAGGATTTCTTGTCTGAGGACTTCTTGTCTGAGGACTTGTCTGGGGACTTCTTGTCTGAGGACTTCTTGTCTGAGGACTTGTCTGAGGACTTCTTGTCTGAGGACTTGTCTGAGGACTTCTTGTCTGAGGACTTGTCTAAGGACTCCTTGTCTGAGGACTTGTCTGAGGACTTCTTGTCTGAGGACTTGTCTGAGGACTTGTCTAAGGACTTGTCTGAGGACTTCTTGTCTCAGGACTTCTTGTCAGAGGACTTCTTTTGCGGGGACTTCTTGTCAGGGAATTCTTGTCGGGGGACTTCTTGTCGGAGGACTTCTTGTCGGAGGACTTCTTGTCTTAGGACTTCTTGTCAGAGGACTTCTTTTGCGGGGACTTCTTGTCAGGGAATTCTTGTCGGGGGTCTTCTTGTCGGAGGACTTCTTGTCGGAGGACTTCTTGTCGGGGGACTTCTTTCGCGGGGACTTCTTGTCAGGGAATTCTTGTCGGGGGTCTTCTTGTCGGAGGACTTCTTGTCGGAGGACTTCTTGTCGGGGGACTTCTTTTGCGGGGACTTCTTGTCAGGGAATTCTTGTCGGAGGACTTCTTGTCGGAGGACTTCTTGTCAGAGGACTTCTTGTCGGGGGACTTCTTGTCCGAGGACTTCTTGTCGGAGGACTTCTTGTCGGAGGACTTCTTGTCGGGGGACTTCTTGTCGGGGTACTTCTTGTCGGGGGACTTCTTGTCGTGGGCCCTCGTTATGGACCTCGTTGATGGTGACCATCTTAAGGAGGCCGATTTCTTGGGACCTGCCTGTCATGGACCAAATTGTTGGGACCTGTCTGTCATGGACCAAATTGTTGGGACCTGCCTGTTGTCATGGACCAAATTGTTGGGACCTGCCTGTCATGAACCAAATTGTTGGGACCTGTCTGTCATGGACCAAATTGTTGGGCCTGCCTGTCATGGACCAAATTGTTGGGACCTGCCTGTCATGGACCAAATTGTTGGGACCTGCCTGTCGTGGACAAAATTGTTGGGACCTGTCTGTCATGGACCAAATTGTTGGGACCTCCTGTCATGGACCTAATTGTTGGGACCTGTCTGTCATGGACCTAATTGTTGGGACCTGTCTGTCATGGACCATATTGTTGGGACCTGCCTGTCATGGACCAAATTGTTGGGACCTGCCTGTCATGGACCAAATTTTTGGGACCTGTCTGTCATGGACCAAATTGTTGGGACCTGCCTGTCATGGACCAAATTGTTGGGACCTGCCTGTCAGGGACCAAATTGTTGGGACCTGCCTGTCATGGACCAAATTGTGGGGACCTGCCTGTTGTCATGGACCAAATTGTGGGGACCTGTCTGTTGTCATGGACCAAATTGTTGGGACCTGCCTGTCATGGACCAAATTGTTGGGACCTGCCTGTCTGTCATGGACCAAATTGTTGGGACTTGTCTGTCATGGACCAAATTGTTGGGACCTGCCTGTCATGAACCAAATTTTTGGGACCTGTCTGTCATGGACCAAATTGTTGGGCCTGCCTGTCATGGACCAAATTGTTGGGACCTGCCTGTCATGGACCAAATTGTTGGGACCTGCCTGTCGTGGACAAAATTGTTGGGACCTGTCTGTCATGGACCAAATTGTTGGGACCTGTCTGTCATGGACCTAATTGTTGGGACCTGTCTGTCATGGACCATATTGTTGCGACCTGCCTGTCATGGACCAAATTGTTGGGACCTGCCTGTCATGGACCAAATTTTTGGGTCCTGCCTGTCATGGACCAAATTGTTGGGACCTGCCTGTCATGGACCAAATTGTTGGGACCTGCCTGTCATGGACCAAATTGTGGGGACCTGCCTGTTGTCATGGACCAAAGTGTTGGGACCTGCCTGTCATGGACCAAATTGTTGGAACCTGCCTATCATGGACCAAATTGTAGGGATCTGCCTGTCATGGACCAAATTGTTGGGACCTGCCTGTCATGGACCAAATTGTTGGGACCTGCCTGTCATGGACAAAATTGTTGGGACCTGTCTGTCATGGACCAAATTGTAGGGATCTGCCTGTCATGGACCAAATTGTTGGGACCTGCCTGTCATGGACCAAATTGTTGGGACCTGCCTGTCATGGACAAAATTGTTGGGACCTGTCTGTCATGGACCAAATTGTTGGGACCTGCCTGTCATGGACCTAATTGTTGGGACCTGTCTGTCATGGACCAAACTGTTGGGACCTGTCTGTCTTGAACCTAATTGTTGGGACCTGCCTATCATGGACCAAATTGTTGGGACCTGCCTGTCTGTCATGGACCAAATTGTTGGAACCTGCCTGTCATGGACCAAATTGTTGGAACCTGCCTGTCATGGACCAAATTGTTGGAACCTGCCTGTCATGGACCAAATTGTTGGGACCTGTCTGTCATGAACCTAATTGTTGGGACCTGCCTGTTGTCATGGACCAAATTGTTGGGACCTGCCTGTCATGGACCAAATTGTTGGGACCTGTCTGTCTTGAACCTAATTGTTGGGACCTGTCTGTCTTGAACCTAATTGTTGGGACTTGTCTGTCATGGACCAAATTGTTGGGACCTGCCTGTCATGGACCAAATTGTTGGGACCTGCCTGTCATGGACCAAATTGTTGGGACCTGCCTGTCATGGACCAAATTCTTGGGACTTGTCTGTCATGGACCTAATTGTTGGGACCTGCCTGTCATGGACCAAATTGTAGGGATCTGCCTGTCATGGACCAAATTATTGGGACCTGCCTGTTGTCATGGACCTAATTGTTGGGAACTGCCTATCACGGACTAAATTGTTGGGACCTGTCTGTCATGGACCTAATTGTTGGGAACTGCCTATCACGGACCAAATTGTTGGGACCTGCCTGTCATGGACCAAACTGTTGGGACCTGTCTGTCTTGAACCTAATTGTTGGGACCTGCCTGTCATGAACCAAATTGTTGGGACCTGCCTGTCATGAACCTAATTGTTGGGACCTGCCTGTTGTCATGGACCAAATTGTTGGGACCTGTCTGTCATGGACCAAATTGTTGGGACCTGCCTGTCATGGACCAAATTGTTGGGACTTGTCTGTCATGTACCTAATTGTTGGGACCTGCCTGTCATGGACCAAATTTTTGGGACCTGTCTGTCATGGCACTAATTGTTGGGACCTGTCTGTCATGGACCAAATTGTTGGGACCTGTCTGTCATGGACCAAATTTTTGGGACCTGTCTGTCATGGCACTAATTGTTGGGACCTGTCTGTCATGGCACTAATTGTTGGGACCTGCCCGTCATGGACGAAATTGTTGGGACTTGTCTGTCATGGACCAAATTGTTGGGACCTGTCTGTCATGGACCAAATTGTTGGGACCTGTCTGTCATGGACCAAATTGTTAGGACCTGTCTGTCATGGACCAAATTGTCGGGACCTGTCTGTCATGTACCTAATTGTTGGGACCTGCCTGTCATGGACCAAATTTTTGGGACCTGTCTGTCATGGCACTAATTGTTGGGACCTGCCCGTCATGACCAAATTGTCCTCTAAGACCGAATTGATGTATATCAGACTTGACCCAACCTCCCTTGATCTTGAATGTGTTTTCCCCTGTTCAAACTTAGAGTAACAAATATCTGATGATTTTAGGTTCGAAATTCCTAGACTAAAATCTCTTAGTCACTGATCAGAAAAAGACGGTGAACTATGACCTTAGTACAGAGGTTATAGTTATACAAGACAGATCATTGATGCTAGAGACCTCAAAGAAACTAGAAAATTATTTGTATCAATTACTTCCTGAACATTCGTGTGGGCAATAAGCATTAATTCTTACAGTTCAATGTATGCAGTGTAATGAAAGTCTTTTGTTATGTTTTCCGAAACTCCTCTAATGATGTCTCTTTATTTGTCTGTAATCTGTTACTGTTACAGAGAAGGCAGGGGATTTAGTTGTTTTTGTGGGGGGGGGGGGTTCAAGGGCAACAACTGCGAACATTTTGAGATTACCGAACTCTCCAACTTCCATTAGGGCAGGATTGTCTCTCATTTCAGCAGCTCTGATTATGGTGATTAATCCTCACATTGTTAGCCCTGGATTGGCCAATGAGTCTCAAAATATAGTTGATATTTAGACGCCGTGAATGACGTGAAACAAATACCTCTTGTAACGAAACAAGTCCTTATCATTAGTCAGCATATTTCTTGGAGGAAACATGTCTAAAAAATTATAGACCATTAAAACGACGCCATGTATGTATTTTGACAAGTTGTATGTTAGGGTGATAATTGTGTGACAAGTTGTATGTTAGGGTGATAATTGTGTGACAAGTTGTATGTTAGGGTGATAATTGTTTGATAAGTTGTATGTTAGGGTGATAATTGTTTGATAAGTTGTATGTTAGGGCGATAATTGTGTGATAAGTTGTATGTTAGGGTGATAATTGTTTGATAAGTTGTATGTTAGGGTGATAATTGTTTGATAAGTTGTATGTTAGGGTGATATTTGTTTGATAAGTTGTATGTTAGGGTGATAATTGTGTGACAAGTTGTATGTTAGGGTGATAATTGTGTGACAAGTTGTATGTTAGGGTGATAGGGAATGGTTTGCTATGTGTCTATGTGTACAGACCTTGATAAATGTGATTTTATGGTTGTTTCTAAAGTCCAAGCCTTTATTTAAACCAGTATCTTAAATGAATTATTCATATATTAGCATATATTCTGTAATGTACCCTTGATGTGTACATATACTGTGTTCCCATCATGTACAAACACAATGTATGTGTACAGTTAAGTAGTGGGAATAAACTGACAGCTCAAGTGTTCTTTCACCTTGAACATATAGTCTCTCTAAATGTGATAGTTCCTTCATTAGTGTCTCTTTTCTGGCCGTCCCGGCCTGAAATCCAACTTTATCCGGAGAGCTATTTCAGGACAACGTGGCTTCTCCAGCCAACGCCCTATCGGCCGTCACATCTAAACACCACCATCTTGACGCCCTTGGATCTAATTATAAAAAAACAGTCAACATCGGGAATTTCCAAAGTCAACCCTCATGAATATCTGAGTAGCAGACTTGCTCACTGAGCTTGGGTTGGTGCGCACTCCCCTAAAAAAAGATCGATCCCTTATTATCTTTAGAACTCTCATTCCCTTTTATTGAATACGAGCAACAGAGCCCGTCCAAGAACATTCCGCCGTCCTTTCGGTGGCATGTTGTACCTTTCCTCCAACAGCCGTCTCGACAAGTCATAAAAGTGCATCACGTCAAAAATACTATTCATTATATCATTATAGTTATAAGAAATAGTAAACAAAGTTTTTGACTATAAAACCTAACGCGTACCTCTCAAAATTAAGTCTTGGCAAAAAAATACTGCACAAAAAATAACTCGCTTTGAGTGTCCGCGTAAACTTGTTCAATATGTAAATGAAATTTAATTTTTCGGATTGGCTGTTGGGAGTCTGTAGGAGTTTGAGGGACCAATCGCTATCGATGACCGGACAGAAAATTGCCTTTTATTGAATAGGATTTATTGTTATTTTTGTTATTAATTTAATCTAGGAGGTAGTATTTATTTTGTTGATGGTTGTTGTATTGTTGGATGCTTATTATTTGAAGTCCTTAAAAGTAATAAACAAAAATTGATTTTCTGCGTCACATTTTTACCCCTTTCTGAATTTTTAATAGTATTGATTGCGTAATCGAGTTTTAAAATGTATAAATTATATATAGATTTGTGTTATGTCACAAAGTAATATATATGTACTAGAAATATACCCGCGCTTTGCAGCGGAAGTGTTCTGCCCTAAACATTCTATTACGAAGTTTAAAATATATCACTTAATGTTATTTGTAAAGTACCCTTCTGTGTACGATGATTTAAGGAAGGATTTCTGGTTGTAAAATTTAAAAATTTGACCTGAATTTTGTATTATTCATTCAACATATGGTTATTGTAAATATTACAATTTTATTCAATAATATTGAGACAATTTTCAGTACAATTGAGAGCACTGGGGAAGTCAACTAAAAATTCAAAAAGGTAAAAACGTAATTTAAAAACTTGCATAGCAATATAACTTACTGCTATAGAGACGGCTTGGCAAAGAATGGCATTTGGAATCAAAAAGATCTGGTGTTTCACACGCTAAAGGAATTTAAAGAATAAAGGCAAATTTATCCATGAAAACAACAAAACAAAACAAAAAAGAAAATATATAAGAAATCCCCATAGAAAATAAACTAAGACTATTTTCATAAATAGTTTACATTTATGAAACGTGCCATTTACACAGTTTACTGCTAGAATCCAATATCTAGAACGTTTCTGTTTCACTAAGGGCTGAAAGTTATTGTTTATTTCTGTTTTCCGATGAGACCTTATGTTTTACGAATTCCAAGTCCCGCAACGTTGTTTGTTTTTCATTCCTCACACTTATTTTTTCAATCATTAGCTACTAAATATTTATTTTTTCATTTGACAAATTGTATTTAAATTGTTCTTACAAAGTGTTATTCAAAACTTAAGTGAAAAAGAGATATAACACATGAAAGAAAAATATTGTTTGCTACCCTGGACACGAATGAGTGGGCATATTGATTTCATTTCTATTTGAACTTGTAAATGGTTTATAAGGTTTATGTCGACTAAGTTTGGTTGTGATTTATTAATTACTGAGGTAGCCTGTGATTAAAGTATATTAATTTAGCAAATATAACAGAAGACTGTTATACTATATATTATTTTTAATTAATGTGTGTCTTCTATACAGTGGCGTAGCTAGAGCTTTTGCCGCCCGGGGCGGTCTCCAATATGCCGCCCTTTTAGGGGCTGCCCATAAATGACGTCACGCACCAGGGGTGGGGGAGTCACACATTTGACGTTATTCAAAACACGCAACTTAAAAAATAGTTCCACTTAAATATATGATTACCGACACTTTATTCAATGACATTTTACGTGGTTTCAAACGTGTTACGATATAAGAATTCAGCCTCAAACTAAAAACATATTTAATTGACCAAAAAAGAAAAATGATTTTAAATATGGTCATTTTTAAATAGAAAATACCGCTTGTTGGGGTGGGGGATCTTTGTCACGTCACATTGAGGAAGGGGTCTAAGTTTTCGTTTCACGCCGTGTGACGAAGGGGGCAAAGGATGAAAAATCAGCCGAAATCAAGTGATGTCATTGATGGACGGTCCCCTTAAGTTAATCATATGATGGTTTTTTATAAATTAATAAACATGAATAAATAATTGTAATTGAAACGAAGTACATTGTAAAATGTGGGGAACAATTTTACCATTACATGCCCTATTTATGTAAGCAGTAATAAAAGAAGCCGCATAATTGATACACACATTATAAAAATACAATATATTGTTTTTAAGGCCACAAGAAAGTTATAGGCGTCGCAGGTCCCCCCCCCCCCCAAAGTCACAAAAGATATTCCAAATTTAAACCCAAAAAAGCATTAACAATTAATATGCTTTTATTATTTATTTATAAATATATGAATTTTTTTTAATAAAAAAGAAATTGTATACATCAGTAAATAAACATACTTTTTATTATTTATACATTTACTTACTTACCTAATTTTCATTGTAGAAAATCGTGTGTTATGTTATCAAATTTTTCATTTTTTTGTAATATATTGTTCTATGGACAATATTGCAAGATTTTGTAGTCTTAAATCACTTATTGTCGCGCATATACATATTTACTTTTTCAACTTCAGTTTGAAGAAGCTCCTTTGACAACTAGATACACTGATAGCAATCGTTGAAAAAATTAGCAAAACTACAATGTTGGATACAGAATTTTCCAATCTAAACTGTTGAATATATTTTAATAGACCCCCGTTTTTCTAACATAATGCCTCTTCTTGTAGTGTTTGTACATCCAGGGCTGGTCTTAGGCTCCTGCAACCAATGCGGTCGCAGTGGGCCCCGCGCTTTCATAGGCCCAACCTATTTTAATTTTCACCTATTATCCTTATTAATACTTTATCCCTACCCAAACTGGGTCCCACGGAATACTTTTCGCAAACCAAGCTGCATAGGGCCCCGCAATAGCTAAGACCAGCCCCGTGTACTGTCATAAAAACCTGGATCCTTTCTCTTTCAATCTTGAACATTTCTTTATCAATGTAAATAAAGAAATGTAATTGATGTTCAAATTCTTCATTTAATAAGTTAGATGGTATTATACACGAATATTTTCTTGCAAGGACATGTAATTCATCACTGCTTTCTTTTATTTTCTTTCATAATTACATCTATTGATAAAAACATTTATCGTTGTACTACTTGGTCTAAAGATAGAACCACATCTTCTGAATTTTCCCCACTCATATGTTGCCTATTTCTAACTGGGTATTCCGATACCATCCCTAACTCTCTGTAACAGAGTTCTGTAATAGCACATATCTTTGTTCCATGAAATGGGTTTGCATAGTTGGCATTAATTTAAAAAAAGACGGGTTCCCATAATTTAAAACAAAATAGAAAATAAAACGATTGCAGTGAACTGAGTGAAATCCCAGCATCTGATATCGTTTTACTAGTTAATTCACATGACAATTATTCAAAGACGCTTGAAATTTTTAAGTATGTCTTTTTCGGAATCACTATGTTATTGTGCTGTTTATTAACAGAGAAATGAATAACCGTTAATTTTAAACGAATAACCGCATTTTTATGAAAAACACAAGCAATATATGCTACTTGTTAGCAATAAAATGTAAAATTAATTTTTAATAAGCTACCTTATAATAATTTTATGAAACCCGAAACAGTAATATAATTTACTACTTGCAAGTTAAACACAATATTTAAACCACCATGTCATGCAGGTACTTGTTAGCATCATTATGCGAATGTCGAAATTCCACGAAAAAACTGTCATGGAGATATTAATATGACATATTTTCGAACCAGCGCTGATGTGTTGTTGTTTTTTGTGCAGTTTTCTTGTATAAAAGCGCCATGTGTGACGTACAAAGCCAATTTTCCCAAACAAATCGATACCTATTTTGAGCGATTTTAAAATTTTAAACGGTTTTGCTTTAGTTATAACAATCACTATGTAATAAAACAAATGTTGCAAAAATCCGTTTATTAAAACTCAAAATTACGATTCTTTTTGTTTCACCGTGGTTTCCCCCTTCAAAAGAAAGGAAGGGTTATCGGAAAGGGCTTTAATTTTCAAATGCCCACAAATGCCGCCCTTTGAATGACTGCCGCCCGGGGCGGACCGCCCCTACCGCCCCCCCCTAGCTACGCCACTGCTTCTATATGAGAAGTTTGAAACTTAATAATAAGTGACTGAGAGATTAGGCTGTCATTGGTATAGAAAATAGAAACACGAAGATAAGTGAATCAAGAAAAAGAAAATTGTCTACGTAACCATGGTGACCAGCAAACCATCCTTCAATTGATAGAAGATAGAAACACTCCAAAACTCGGTCAATTGGCTATTTGTACTGGTATTTCGTTGGCATGATTAGTCTATTGGTAACTGACAAGCCCAAATATGTGTCTCATACGTCTGAATGTCTAGACCAGGGGCCTCCAGACTTTTCTGCCGGAGGGCCGCATTAACTGCCAAACAGCAGTTTGGGGGTCGACTTATAATCCCCAACTACTAAGTTTTATTGTAAACTACAGGTAACAATAGCATCTTTTTTTTTTTTTTTTTTTTTTTTTTTTTTGGGGGGGGGGGGG
>MUZC01004417.1:157126-167428 GCA_002072015.1 Radix auricularia | reverse complement strand
GTACT
The DNA here is from genome assembly GCA_002072015.1 of Radix auricularia. Taxonomy (NCBI): domain Eukaryota; kingdom Metazoa; phylum Mollusca; class Gastropoda; family Lymnaeidae; genus Radix; species Radix auricularia. Next base: position 167,423 of record MUZC01004417.1, on the reverse strand, counting down.
GATTATGACAACTGGTCCTGAGCCATGTACTGATTATAACAACTAGTCATGAGCCATGTACTGATTATAACAACTAGTCATGAGCCAGGTACTGATTATAACAACTAGTCATGAGCCATGTACTGATTATAACAACTGGTCATGAGCCATGTACTGATTATAAGAACTGGTCATGAGCCATGTACTGATTATAACAACTGGTCATGAGCCAGGTACTGATTATAACAACTGGTACTGGTATCTGGAGGCAATCTATCATATCACATTTGTCATGTCAAATAACTTACAGGAGATGATAGTACAGGCAATCTATCATATCACATTTGTTTGTCATGTCAAATAACTTACAGGAGATGATAGTACAGGCAATCTATCATATCACATTTGTCATGTCAAATAACTTACAGGAGATGACAGTAAATTTAATGGGGCATCCTCTGATTCAGGCTTGAAGTCAGTTTTTTTCTGCTCATTGTTGAAAATGTGTCGGATCCAGCCAATTATTGCATTTATCGATCTGTCCAAACCTGTGTCAATCTTTGCCTCCATCGCCTCCCTTAGATTTCGTTTCCTTTTGACGCAAACTCCATGATATGGGGAAGACCTGAGGGTAGTATCAACACAATGTTAATATGAAGGGTGGTATCAACACAATGTTAATATGAAGGGTGGTATCAACACAATGTTAATATGAAGGGCAACTTGAAGTAAATTAATATCCAAGAAAAATTTTCAATAAGGGAATTCAGGATGAGATGCAGAGGTGGTCTATAGAGGTGGTCTATTGAGATGGTCTATTGAGATGGTCTATTGAGATGGTCTATAGAGGTGGTCTATAGAGGTGGTCTATTGAGATGGTGTATAGAGGTGGTCTATTGAGATGGTCTATTGAGATGGTCTATAGAGGTGGTCTATAGAGGTGGTCTATAGAGGTGGTCTATAGAGGTGGTCTATTGAGATGGTCTATTGAGATGGTCTATAGAGGTGGTCTATAGAGGTGGTCTATTGAGATGGTGTATAGAGGTGGTCTATTGAGATGGTCTATTGAGATGGTCTATAGAGGTGGTTTATTGAGATGGTCTATAGAGGTGGTCTATTGAGATGGTGTATAGAGATGATCTATATAGGTGGTCTATAGAGGTGGTCTATAGAGGTGGTCTATTGAGATGGTAATGGGGTAATGCGTGGAACCCCTATAGCCGTGGCCTGTGACCGCTGCATCACTTGCCAACAGATCATCTCTCATGGTCTGTGGACGCAATTATCTTCTGCATAGAAGGAGCGTCTGTATATCTAAGATATGGGGTCTGTGAACAATTGACAGGTTTGATGGACCAAGGTGACACAACTTGGAGGTTAAGATGTCAATTTGTCAAGAGTGAAGTCCCTTTAGCAAATTACCTTTACATATTGTAAAATATGGATACAAATTAAAATTTTTATTCAAGGAAATTTTTTTAAGGAAATTAATGGGGAGGGGTGAGGGAAGGGGTATTTTGGTCTGTTGGATCAAACCATAATTTACCCAATTTATTAGGCAACTCTAACTTAAAGACTTGTTAAAACTCTGAGTTTTGGTTTAGAGAAAATGTTTTGAAGTAATACTCAATTGCTTTCCCTGGACATGCCAGAAACAATTTCACAAATCATAAAAACTTTCATCAAACTTTGGATTTATTTGAGACTTTTGATGGCATAAAATTTTGGACTTACAAGAGAGTTTGAAAAACATAATTCAGAAATGTTGGCTTTATTTTTAACTTTGGATTAATAATGAGAATTTAACCTAACACGAGATGTTACAAACTTAAAACCATTGAAATAAGATTTAGTGAAGTGTTTTTCAAAGAGATCAAAGAATGTTTCTGCTTGGCAAGACAAAGAGATTAAAGAATGTTTCTGCTTGGCCAGACAAAGAGATCAAAGAATGTTTCTGCTTGGCCAGACAAAGAGATCAAAGAATGTTTCTGCTTGGCCAGACTTACATGACCAATGGAATAAAACTGTCAGTCAACTGTTTCTCAAACAGATGAAAGAGTGTGTTGGCTTGGCCAGACTTACATGACCAATGGAATAAAACTGTCAGTGAACTGTTTCTCAAACAGATGAAACAGTGTGTTGGCTTGGCTGACCACATCAAAGAAGTAGATCTCTGGCTCCACTTTAGGCTCAGCAGGGGGAATGCCTGGACAGAGACATGAGCACAGTTACGTCAAAACTTGAAAGTCAAAGTTCTTTAACTCTTAATGTGTCAAAGCACGATAATGCGCGATTTACCGTTTTTTACCAAAGCGCGATAATGCACAACTCTATAGAACTCTCTTTAGAAATGAAATTACAGAAAATAAAAACTCTTCAGTGCGCGCACGAGAAAAACAATGTTTTCTGCTATCATTATTTGTGGATGTTTCCCTGGCTAGTGTTATCGCTTGCTTCGTGAAGTTTTTTGGTAGTTTTTCCGGTTTTTTTTCGATTTTGCTACAATTATTACTAAAATAATAGTACTAAACTACAGGTAAAAATTGTAGGGCTGTTATCGATTAAATTAAATTTAATTGTTAACTTTTGAAAAATTACTGATTAATTAAACGATAATTTTGTTAAAGCTAAAAAAAAATAAAGATTATGATGTTATTAAACTGAAAATTTCAAGGGAAGTAATAAAAACAGGCAATTGACTTTTTTGTTTTATTGAGTTATTTTTAAGACATAGCAATAAAAATAAGTTAAATCATGTATTAAAGTTTAGGCACTTGGATGACAATGTCAAACTAATTTTAAAATATAAAAGTAATACAGCTGTATAGAAATTGTTTGATGATTAACAAAAACATAAAAATCATATTTTTATCCCAAGTGGTTCAAAAGTTATGATAATTTAAAGAACTACAGTCTAATTCTTTCACTATGTTGTTTTCCTTCACATTTTGTGCCATTTTAGGGCCTTTTTTTTAAAAATCCCCACAACGTAAGTATTTAATTTAATTTAATTTTAAAAATATAATACTGTTAGGAGATATTTTTAATAAGTAGTTCAATATATGCCAATGAATTAAAAAATTTTTTATTGTTAATTAAGTAAAAAGAAATGTTTTTTTTATATCATTGTCCATATAAAAAAGGTTATTTTAAAGTGTACATTTTCAATTCATTCTTTTTAAATGGAGAAATTTGTACGTAAACAAACAAAAGTATTATCAATAATAAATTATTTATTAAAAATTGAGGGAAAAAAAATTAAAACATTTTCTCTAATTTTAAATGCTATTTTATCGATTAAAATAATTTTAATCGTTAAAAATGTTTACAGATTAATCGGAAAATTAATCAGTAATTTCCGCAGCCCTAAAAATTGTTTTAAACTCAATACGGTCTTTTTGGATACATAAAATAACCATTCTTATCCTAAAAGATGAAGTCAGTATAGCAATAATAATATGAATGGATTTTACACAATTTTTTTAATTTCATAACCATTTGATCGCAATTTGGGAAATTCTTATGGCACTGAGGCGGAAGTTTTCCGAAAACCTTATGCCACATTAAGAGTTAAATGATATTAAAAACTAGCACACATCAATTGTATCTGCAGAAATATTTTAAGTAAACATTTAATGTTTAATATACGTAACAAGATGTTTGTTGCTCCGCAAATTTAAAGCAATAGGACAAAACAGATTAAATTTTTTTTTAATCTTCAACCATAAAAATTTTCTAATATTTAAATTGTCACCAAGTAATGCTGACCTTAATAATGCAATTAGAGAAAAACAAATATGTGTTTGATCACTGTAGGAAATGTGTGTCGCTCGGAATCTTGTTTTGTCAAGTAACTTGAGTAGAAGGAAACTGCTCTCACTTTAGTTAGGGCTTTATTTCTATTCTCTAAATATGAACTATGGCAAACATTCAATCATTTGGTCCATATACAATCATGATTTTCTATACCCTAGTCCATTACCTAACAGTCCAATCTCAACAGCATAGTCGATATGTTCTAAGACCAAGTATTGAATAAGCACATCAAATATCTTCATGGCATTAGAGGCCAACTGTGAAGATGAAGACAGCTGAAATAAAATAGATTTATTTCTTTTATAATAAATAGATTTATTTCTTTGATAATCAAAGATCAATCAGTAAACTATTTAAACACAAACATATCTGAAAAATTCTATTTTATTAAGTCTTCCCGTAGTTTTTATTTTCATCAGTCAACAAACAATATCGTCAATAATTGATTAACTTAAATAATTAAATATTTGACAACAAACCATTTGACATCGTTTAAAAGCATTCTTTGTGTCTTGTAGAATATTAATGGCAACTTCCTGAGACAAGAAAGTCTCTCCTCCAAAGTTCTCTATAGTTGGACCAGATTTTGTCACTGTGCCAAGTTTGGCCTGGATGTCTCTCTTTAATTCATAAATTCTAAATAAAATTATAAACAGGTATGTTTTTTTTTAATGACGTCTTTGTTCCAAAATGTTCAAATAAGGACAGCAACAAATATCAACACTTTGAAAAATGTTTCAATCATATTCAAATAAACAGAAGTTTGATAGAGGTTCAAAGTTTGTTTTCACAACCTTTTCATTTCACCCAATAATATTTGGATTTTAAGCTCAAAAAAAAATTCTGAAAATTTATATCATAACTTTAATGTTTATTTTTTATGATACAGATGGATTGTAAGGATAAAGTATAGTTATTACAAAAAATAAGAGTTAGCATTAGTAGCAGACGTCTGGGCCTAATTGGTTAGGAACAAAATAATTACCCGCCTGTCTGTATTTGGCGCTTCGTGTGGTCTTTCTTTTCATAGTAGTGCTGGAGAACCATGGAACAATGTTCCCTGAGGGACTGTAGCTCCACACTGTAGGATCATTTTCATTAAACAGTACAGGGAAGGTGAATAAGCTTTACACATTTTAAAATTGGACAAAAATCTGATACAATTTTGGTTATCATCTACTTACTCAATGTACTTATCCGTGTTATCATCTACTTACTCAATGTACTTATCTGTGTTATCATCTACTTAATGTACTTATCTGTGTTATCATCTACTTACTCAATGTACTTATCTGTGTTATCATCTACTTACTCAATGTACTTATCCAAATGCTGTGAGAAGATTGACCTCGTTAGTTTGTTGAGAAAGGTTGAGTCTCCGAGTTTAAATTCATGCTCTGTGCAAGCCTTTGACAACTCAACCGTTAGTTTGGATGTTCTGAAACAATTAACAAGCCATTAGAAGAATAAAACAATTAACAAGCCATTATAAGAATAAAACAATTCGGTTGAAAACATTTTTTACTCTAAAAATTAGCAAGCCATTATAAGAATAAAACAATTGACAAGCCATTATAAGAATAAAACAATTAACAAGCCATTATAAGAATGAAACAATTGTAAATAATAATTTGTGAAACTAGAGTCAAGGTTTCATTCAAACTTTATTCTAATATAACATGTAATGTAAAATAGGATGCTTGGTGTTGCAGAGGGTGGCAGGACCCAAAAACCATCTGGCCAGAAAACACCTGGAAGATGACGATGATACATTTTGTACTGTTACAAAAATATTTTTTGTTAACTTAAAATTTGTATTTTTTAAGATGCTTTTTAATATCATTTGAACCCTTGAAAAATCCCCCATGCTTGACAAAATTACTACACATTTTTTTTATCATAACCTAGATTAGAGTGGGCCTCCTCTCTGTAAAAAAAAATAGTATAATGTAAACACACATTGGTATTTATAACAAGTACTAAGGGTTCAAATAAAAATTTTCCCTCGTACTTTAAATCTATTAATGATTGATTATCATTTAAGGAAAAAAATGGACCTTATGTACAAATCGTAGAGGTTGTTAAGATACGTTTCTGGATCTGTCTGGTTTTCAAGTCTTGATGCCACGTGGCCCTAGAAGTTGACAAAATGGAGATCAATAGAGTTAGCACAAATTATCTACTTTATTGATGCAAGAATTAAAAATTATAACTTTTCCAAAACTCAAAACTTATTCTCAACTTTAAACAAAGTTTCATTCCTATTATACCATTCGTAATCTTAATGAAACATTTTTAAAAGATAAAATCTAAAACATGATAGTACCAGAAGACCTTAAATAGTTTTATTAGTAGAGAAACATAATTAATTATTATTAAGATTATTTATTTTTTCAAAAAAAATTTAAAAGCCTGTACTCATCAGAATTAGGTTAATTTTTTACTTGAGGTCTTCTTTTCATTTAAAGTAAATTGATTGTTGCTAATATTTGGAATGAAAGCTGCCTAACCTGAACACTCCCTTGAAAAACATTCTGCACAAGTTTAGTCATGACGTTGTCAGAGTTTGTAAACACAGCCTTAGCCAATTTGTTAGTCTCCACACACAAGGGAACAATGTCATCAAAAATACTGCTGTGTTTGAATGCTCCCTGATGGGAAGAACAAGAATTAGAATAAAAATTGTTCTTGCATATGAAATAAGTATTTTGTCCCTATGTCTATCTGAAGGATGAAATAAATTAATTGGCTTTGTGTTGTACAGTGGTACCTCGCGTAATGAATGCAATCCGTGCCAGCCGTGCGCTTGCTAAGTGAAAGGCAATTTCCCATCACCGTCTACGGAGAAATGAATTATTGGTTCTAGGCCAGCACAAATTTCAACAAAAATATGAAAAAAAGAGGATGGGAAGTGCTCAGAGACAAATAAAATGTTATTAGACTCTCACCAAGCTGCTTTAGGTGTTGTTGGGAAGTGGGATGAGGAGGACAAACACACACACACACAACCATTTCCAGTCCAGTTGTTAGTTGCTGTCAGAAAAAAGCAATAAATTGGGTGAAAAATCACGCCAAAAAAAGACAAAAAACTTTTTAAAAGCAATGAACTTGCCGTGACTGCTCATTGGAATGGCCAGAGCTGACTGGCCATGATGTCTGCCATTTTATGAGCGAGCACGGTTGTTCCTTTGCCACACGATGAGGAACGACTGCGTTCGCTCATTCTGGGTAAAATCTCGAAGCAAACCACCCATGTGCCGAGTAGGCCTATCAATGGGTACCCGGGTAGTAAAATTGCGTTCGGGTACCCGTGAAAATGTTAATGCAATATCTTTACCAACTTGTTTGCACTGCGGCTCTTCTATGTTCACATTTCGCCTCGCGAAAATGTTATCAAAAGTGAAACTTTTCGTTTGAAATATATACTGTTAAATATGTTTAACATGAAGACACTTAAAAAATATATATCTGTCAAACAGAAATAAAACACGGTCACGACAAACTATAAAGCATTTTGATATGTATTTTTTCTTGAGCATGAAACAAAAATCATTTAAAACAATTCTTTGAATTCTTCAAGTAAAGAACACCAGGAACACCAGGAACACTACTATTAACTAGAGAAGGCTAGAAATGTCATTGGCTCTGAAATACACGGCACATCTTTGTTACCGATTGAGCGGCCAATGTTGTTTATCTAAACCCCTCCCCGACTCACACGTGTCTCCACTCCTATCCCACCATACTTTTTTTTTTTAAAAAGCAACACCTGCTATGTTCTTGTTTTGTTTTGTTTTTTGTTTTTTTAATTTAAAAAAATATTTAAATCGTTTTCATTATAATGGCAAAATAAATGCTTTTGGAAGTGTCCGCCGACTCAGTAGGACACGATATCTAAGAAGGGCTAGATGACCTTGGCTTTGGCATAAGCCGCACATCTTAGTTACCGATTGTGACGCGCCAATGTTTTTTTTTATCTACCCCCCCAACTCACAGATGTCACCTATCCTATCTCCAACATACTTTTAAAATAATTAACACCTGCTATTTTTTTTTTTATTTTGTGTGTGTGTGTGTATGTGTGTTAAAAAACATATTTTAATCATAGAAAGATCTTCACTATATTACAAAAATATATGGCGGGGATGGGTCCACTAAGTAGGGGCAAGTCCTGAAAAGTTTGGTTAATTACAGTAGTTGTCAGCTAAGAAATAGAAACATATCTCCTTATCATAATATGATTACCGCCCTTCATCTTTATAATACTGTTTAGCACCGCTCCCACCCCCACCCAAAAAAAAATCACTTCAGTATCCCTCTGCTCTTTGTTTTAACACCACTGTACTATAATAGTATTTGGATGCCATCATTTTCACATCGCTGAGTCATTACAGCAAAATTTCCTTTTTCATAATAATAGTAGTAATAGCAGGGATAATGACGAAAATTTTGAACGGGTAACCCGAGTACCCGTTCAGATTTTGGATGGGTACCCGGGCAGCTTTTTTCAACAATATTGACAGCCCTAGTGCCGAGTGCAGGCACCCACACGGGAACACAACGCGAGTTCATTGTTGTGGCAACATTCGCTCTGCGAGTTGTGGGGGTGTTGGCAGCAGCGTTCGTTGTACGGTTTTTTCGTTGAGCGATCCGTTTGTTAAGCAGGGTACCACCGTATTTCCAATTTAGAATTAATTGTCTTATTTATTTTTACAATTTTGCTCTTTGAGCTTCTATCATCTAGTGTTTCAAAGCTTAATGATTTAACTAATGATGTTAATCTTGTCAGTTTTGAATATTCTCCAGTAGTAAAAAACATTAGCAAACATGAAATATTTTCTTGGCTTCTTTATGGATCAACGTTTTCAAGTCCCTCACAAGCACAGAAATGGTTCCAAACTCATTAGGGGGGAGTCAGTGGCGTCACTAGAGTTGGTGTCACCCGGGGGCAGCCCGCCCCCACCGCACCCCCCTAGTGACGCCACTGGGAGGAATGTTTAAGCTAGATTCATGAGAACAAAAGCCACGGCAGACATATTTCTTGACTCGCCAACAATTAGAATCAACATAAATCTAATGTTAGTCCTTTGTATAACAGAGTTCAAACACTGCCATTCAGCTCCCTCTCTTACACCATCAGACCCACAGTGAAATAATTAAATACCTTTTGGCACTCCACAATAAAAACATCAACACATTGTCCATAACTCTGAAATATATTTCAATAAAAAATTAGTGGAAATTTAAGTCACAATAAAAAAGTTAATTCAATTGATTCTTAACTACCTTGTATATTCGTTCTCTAGCCCGCAGCATTCATAAACCGACCGTCCCCCCTCTTTTGGCTGAGAAAAGTATTAAAAGTGTGAAGCCTGCTCGTAAGCCAATCCCCTAAAAATAATAGGACAGCATAAACAAAATGGTACACATAATTTTTTTTAAAACTACAAGCTAAATGGGTCATTGTGATTGTTTACTTTGTACTACCTATCTTTGTCTTTGTGCTCTTTGTTAGGCAAGTGTTACTGGTATTTTTTTCTATGATAAGCAGTGGCGAAAGCACGTACAATAAAATTTGTTGTTGAAAACAAAATTTGTAAATCAAGCTATTAAAATATTCACAAAAATTTTAAAAATGATTAAATAAGGTAAGTGCAGATGTTTAATAATATTTTATAGCTTCTGGTAGAGCAGTCGAATCTTGTAGAATGTAGAAAAGGACCTTGATGATCTACAATAACAACACCAAAATTCAATGTACATGCAGAAATCACTTACGACCCGCTTGTAAGCCAACCCCCCAACTTCCCCCCCCTAGACTTTGTCCAAAAAAGTTCGGCTTTAGAATAATTTTATACGGAAATTAATCCTTTGATGTATGAATATAATATTGTATGTGGTGAATGTAGCATTGTATGTGGTGAATGTAACATTGTGTGTGGTGAATGTAACATTGGATGTGGTGAATGTAACATTGGATGTGGTGAATGTAACATTGGATGTGGTGAATGTAGCATTGGATATGGTGAATGTAGCATTGGATATGGTGAATGTAACATTGGATGTGGTGAATGTAACATTGTATGTGGTGAATGTAACATTGGATATGGTGAATGTAACATTGGATATGGTGAATGTAGCATTGTATGTGGTGAATGTAGCATTGTATGTGGTAAATGTAACATTGTATGTGGTGAATGTAGCATTGGATATGGTGAATGTAACATTGGATGTGGTGAATGTACCATTGGATATGGTGGATGTAACATTGGATGTGGTGAATGTAACATTGGATATGGTGAATGTAACATTGGATATGGTGAATGAAACATTGGATGTGGTGAATGTAACATTGGATGTTGTGAATGTAACATTGGATGTGGTGAATGAAACATTGAATGTGGTGAATGTAACATTGGATGTGGTGAATGTAACATTGGATATGGTGAATGCATCATTGGATGTGGTGAATGTAACATTGGATGTGGTGAATGTAACATTG
>MUZC01004417.1:130709-157075 GCA_002072015.1 Radix auricularia | reverse complement strand
ATGGGGTGAATGTAACATTGGATGTGGTGAATGTAACATTGGATATGGTGAATGTAACATTGGATATGGTGAATGTAACATTGTATATGGTGAATGTAACATCGGATGTGGTGAATGTAACAACGGATGTGGTCTTGTCAAACCTTAAAATGTTGCAGTAGGTTTGTAATCTTTCTCATTTGTCGTCTGTCTCCTGCCTGTTGACCCAATCTAAATTCTTCAATGAGTTCTTTTTCAACAGCGTCATATTTTTCTGTATAGTAAAATTGAAACGTAATATAAATTTGTTAAAATGTTTATTCTACACTGATACATGGTACCACATTTCAAAAGGCAAAGTTGTGAATTAAAAACAAATAACTGCAATTTTTTATATTAAGTGTTCCTGGTATAAATCATTATGATATGGACTTTTTAATTAATTATCAATTCATTTATAAAATATTTTTCTCACCAGCAATTCTTTGCCTTGCAATATCAAATCTGGAATAATTAAAAAAGAGAATAATTTTAGAAAACATTCACATATTCTTCAATCACTAAAATTCATAGTATAACCACCGCTGCTAACTCAACTAAACCTATTTATAAACTATAAAAAATGATATATGTAAAATATTTAAAATTATCCCTTTTTTCTTAGAACGATTAAGATTTGAAATAAAAAAAATGAATCAAATTACAAACTATTTTGCTATTATATTAAATTTAATTTAAAAAATCATTTGTTTAAAACTGTTTTCTCTTGGACTTGTGCCAACTAACTTCAGATTATAAGGCAAGCACTTTATTCTTTTGATAAATGGCTAGAATTGTTTATTTAAAAAAACTTTTTTCAAGTTAGCTCACAAGATTTGATACAGACTTTTTTTAAGGAGCATTGGTCTTTAAATTCAATCAAAGAATAGATGTACAAGTCCAAAATGAATCCAAAATATTTAACACCTATTTACATCAGAGATGCGGATTTGTGCAAATTTTCATTTCTTAAGCTAATCATAAAGTGGGTTTAATTTAGCTCACAATATTCCTGGCAGACAGACAAAAATATGGCACTTTGAGTAGGAAAAAGGTGTGGAAAAAAAAAATATTTGTACCATTGTCATCGAAATGTTTGATAATTTCCTAAGCACAAATTTCGATAAAACAGATAGATATCTGTTTATTTGTAAGATGATTTATTCACTCAATAAATACTTTGATCAAATGTTTATTGCATATTTCTCACCTTCCACCCAATGGTAGTTCCAATGCAATTAAATGGAGTTTTTGAATAACATCGGCAGTAAGATGAAGCTAGAAGAGATAAACAACAAATTTCCTATTTCAGTCAAAATAAATTCATTCATTATAACTGAGATTAGAAAAGAATTACATTTTTTTTAAATAATTTCATAACATTCAACAAAATCCTGACTGTTTGACATTAGAACCAACTGATAACCAAAAATGTCATCTGTCTTAAAATGTTAGAAGTAGCTAATTACTATATATAATCACATATAGATCACACTTATTTACCGATTTTTTTTTTTTTAAATCAGGGGCCAAACCTATTCACTTAACATTAGAAAAGATCACAAACATTTGACAGTAGATTCTGCCCATGAAAAAGCAGGTAGCTAATGTTTATAAAAAAAGCTAAAGGTGGAGATGGTACAAGTAACCTGGCCTCTTTTAAAAAACATCACAAGCTGTTGATGAAAACAGGTTAAAGTTATAGTTATAGATATAGTTATAGTTATAGAGGTCTAATAAATTCATCAAGATGTGAGCTAGAGAAAGTTATAGTTATAGAGGTCTAATAAATAAATCAAGATGTCAGCTATAGGTAGACATCACAAGCTGTTCATGAAAACAGGTTAAAGTTATAGTTATAGAGGTCTAATAAATTCATCAAGATGTGTGCTAGAGAAAGTTATAGTTATAGAGGTCAAATAAACACATCAAGATGTGAGCTATAGAAAGTTATAGTTATAGAAGTCTAATAAATAAATCAAGATGTCAGCTATAGGTAGACATCACAAGCTGTTCATGAAAACGGGTTAAAGTTATAGTTATAGAGGTCTAATAAACACATCAAGATGTGAGCTAAAGGAAGACAGACAAATTATGAGATACACATGAAATAAACTCAAACAGAAAACATAGAAACAAGATGAGTGAAAAGAACTTGTAGATCGCCCTTGTCTCTGGTAGATTAAAATAAGAAGGCAACAGCCAAAGGGACACTACTCAATGTGCATTTTTGTATGAATTTTAATTTCAAATTTCTGTATACATCACTCGAACTCTAAGATTACTAGATAATCAAACATTTAATTATTGAAACAGAAATAAAACTTGAATATTTAATTCTTTGTCATAACCTAATTTTTTTTGTAAAGAAAACATTGAACGTACCTGAAAGGGATCAATTAAAACAGGAGACTTCAAGGGTTCTTCTGTGAGGAATTCCCCAAGATAATGCATGAGTCTCTGAGCCTCGACTGCCCTTGCTCTTGGGGTGTTAACACCTTCCAGCTGATCGCCAAGATGAACCACTTTGGTGGCAACGTATGAAATTCTTTCATCCAATGTTTGAAAATCTGTGTACAAGGACTGAAAATAAACCAAATACAATTTTACATACATACTCTAGAAACTACAAATTCAAAACTATTGGGAATAATAAAGTAACAATTATTTTGCAGATTAATGTGATTGTGAATTTAAACTTTTAAAAGATACTGAAAATAAAACCTTTTATTTTGATACATTAAAAAACACATATTTTTTCCAATTATTCTTACAAAACCAGAATAGCAATAACTTAAAGTCAAAACAATTGGTTTTCCCTTACTAATTCATGGAAATTGTTTAAAAAATCAAAATTAATATATATATATAAATGAACTAAAGCCACCTGATTTTTCTTTTGAAGTTCTGCGACACGGTTCCAGTGGCGTTTTTCCTCATCCTTACACTCTGATTCTAATCTATCAATTTTATTTTGAACCTGAAAAATAATGATAGGATGAAATTTTTCAGTTACCTTATTTTTTTAAAATATTTATTGACAAAGTTGGTATATCTGTGAAATTAAATTTTAATGTTATGATATTGTCATTGTCAAATAATATCAATTTTTGTTTACAACAAAGCCATGCTAAATTACAGGTGGGACAATAACGACAGGTTACATCTTAAAAGTGTTTAAAAAATTGTAAATTTTCGTTAAATATACAACTTTATTAATTTATGAGAAAGAATAATTTTTTATGCCAAAACGGTTCCTATTATCTTATTTTGCTTGCAATGGCCAAATTGATGTTACTTGGTTATAAACTAAATCTGATAATAGATCTAAAGATAAACAGGAAATGATTTGAAATGACCTGATTGTTTTTATCTTTTAAGTCATGAATCATCTTTTCAAAAGCTTTATGTAGTATTTCAGGATCAAATTCTTCAGGACTGCTCCTTGCAGTAGCGCCCATGGTTTTCCAAGCTAATCGTTCCACAAACTCATGAACGCTAAAAGGTTCCTATAAAAATAAATAATTTATTTTTAAAATACAATATCAACAATAATAATGAATAGATAATTCTATGTGTCAAATAATTAAATATTCCCGCAAAAACTTAAATAATTTGAGGGGTAAGTGAAATGTATTTTAAAGAGACAATTTTCCATTTTAAGAACATCATTTGCAATCAAGAAACCGGCAAAGTTTAAGCTTTTAGCCATAATTATTTGTTCTGGGCAACAGTTTCGCTCCAACCTTCAAGTGGAACAAACAGCATTTTACATTCACTACACCAATAAATTTATTGAAGAAATGAGCACAAAGACTATTTATTTATAAAGTGTGCATGATGACACCAATAAAGTCATTGAAGAAATGAGCACAAAGACTATTTATTTATAAAGTGTGCATGATGACACCAATAAAGACATTGAAGAAATGAGCACAAAGACAATTTATTTATAAAGTGTGCATGATGACACCAATAATAAAGGAGGTCAAATTTTAAACTATTAACAGCAAGAGGAATGACTATGAATTCTCAAAGAAATATGTTTTGATAAGATACAATCAACATTCACTCTAACATTCTTTGGTCCATGTGAAAAGTTAAAAAACGCTTGTGCAAAGTTGCGCATCATTCATTTTTAGTGCAATATTTTACAAAATTTGCTGCGCTGTAAATCTAAACTGCTGCATGGCTTCTGTCAGATACCTGCGTGGCTGCGCACCTTAAAGGGAACATTGGATACAACACATAAAAAAATTAAAGGGAGCCAATGCAGATGTGGGCATTTTCTTTTCACGATTAAATGTAAACCAAAAGTAAGTTTCATGACAAATATACAAAATGTAGTTTAAAAAATATATTCATGCAATCAAATGTTAACAACAAAACAATTGCTAATCCATACCATCTGGAGAAATACACATGAAAAGAATTCAATAGTAAGAAGTAACAATTAAATTTCATTGGTTGTAAATTTGGGTGGTATCAGGATGGTTTTAAAGTTTAGAAAGGGAAGTGAGCTTAAATAAAACCAAAAGTAGAAATGCAGTTTAATTATCCAATTACCCTGACCTCAAATTCAAATGCATTTATAAAATTAATAAAATCTGCCTAATCTGAGAAAATATTGCAGACCAAGACATATTATTTGAAACAAAATTTACTTGTACAAATAATGATATAAGCTGGCACAATTTAATTAATAAAATCTGCCTAATCTGATACATATATTGCAGACTAAGACATAATAGTTGAGTCAAAATTTACTTGTACAGATTATGTTATAAGCTGGCACAATTTAAATAATAAAATCTGCCTAATCTGAGACAATATTGCAGACTAAGACATAATAGTTGAGTCAAAATTTACTTGTACAAATTATGATTTAAGCTGGCACAATTAAATTAATTAAAAAAGTCAAATGAAGGACAGAACAGAAGCAGGAAACAAAAGAGTTGTTAGATTAAAGCTGGCACATCCGACCCTTCCCAAAACCATATCACTCTGCATGTGAACAGAAAAAGTGGAAGTAAGGTACTTACAAGTGGGGAATTATTTCAAAGTGAATCAAAATATAGTGAACTGTATAAAATGTAGTTTCTCTGATTGAAATTTGATTTTTTCTTTTTAATATTTAATGTGCAACAAATTTATGTATTTTATATAGATTTGATACTTCCCAATACTAATTCTACACTTTCCTTTTCCTAACAACAACCGATTTCCATAGCCATCAGATAACTCTGACTAATACTAATATGTATAAAAATATTTCAATATTGGCAAAATCGAGTAAGTGTTTAAAATCTATTTAACGCATGCATGAGGTTTCAGCAAACTCAAAATTTCAGCTATTTAACTACACAGGTCACAATACAATCACTGTCATTGATCATACTGAATAAGTGACTGAGACAACAAGATGTGAGCCAGTGACCTGGGAGTTGTGATTGAATTGCTAGTGACAAGTATATACAGATTTTAATTTATAAATGTATAAATAGAGAGACCCAATACACAATGGTTAAAGAAAAGCAGAGCTGAGCAAATTAGTAAACTGGAAGGGTGTGAGAGTGAGGGGCAGAACAAGCCTATTACAACTACCTACTAATTAAGTTAATATTATTTGTATCATTAATTAGCCCAATGGTCACTGCTAGTGTTCAGTGTTAGTACTGTTAGATAACTTTAAAGTAGACTTTAAACTAATCAACTCAAGTATAAAAATAAAAGTAAGTTAAATTTAAGTCAATCAATTACATTTCATTACATTATTGTAGGGATGCTAAAATTAACTATTAATTTCTTGAATAATCGTTAATTTTTTTACCAATTAATCATTTTTTAACGATTAATCACCCCACACCTTATTAGAAAAAAAGTAAAATATGTCAGTTGATAAATATAAACTAATTTCCGGAGGATTACACAAACATTTCGGTTTTAAACCATTGACAAACGTAACTGTTCAAAATGTTGATAGAAGTTATTATGTGTCCATTGAGAGTAATCGTTTGCCTACCATGCAATGTTCACACTAAGTCTAATAATCGTTAATCCGTGTGCATAGTTAAAAAAAAAAACACAATTCGTGTGCAAAGTTGCACAACGTCCATTTTTTTGTGCAATATTTCTAAGCTCCTGCGTGGCGTTGGTTAAATATCTTCACAGCCGCGCTGCTAAAAGGGAACACTGCAACCAATGTTCTAACACTTCGCTTACATATCACCTGCAAACCAAATCCCGAGAGTATCAGAAACTTCAGCTGAAACAATTTAAAGCTCTTTGATTGTGAACGATTTATCAGCTCAGCTGGTTATATTGTCAATTAGACCCACTCATACCTTCAACCAAACAATAAATAATGTCAATACACTTGTCTGTTTCCGTAGTTGGTTAAAATTCTAAGCTGTCACATAAAGGAGACATTCCAGTCATCATCCATCCATCCCTGTGGCGTTACAGCCCATGTGGGGCTTGGGCCTGCCTCACAACCTCATTCCAATCAGGCCTTATCAACGCCTTTCTTCTCCAATATTGGATGCCCAGTTGTTGTAGATCTTTCTCTACCTCATCCATTCATCTAAGCCTAGGTCTTCCCTTGAGCCGTTTTCCTCTGGGGTTTTGGTGGTGTAGCCTCTTTACTACTCTATCATTTGACATTCTTTCTAGGTGTCCTGCCCAGCGCAGTGTGCCCTTTTTAATTTATGCAACTATTGTGGTATCCTGATATAGACTGTATAGTTCATGGTTGGTTCTTATCCTCCATCCAAACTCATCCTTTGTTGGTCCACATATTTTCCTCTCCCATGTATTTAATAGGTTTTCCGCAGTTTTCATTAAGGTCCAAGTTTTACTTGCATATGTTACAGCTGGTCTGATGACCGTTTTATAGAGTTTTCTTTGTTTCCCCTATAATGTTTTTGTGGATTTTCTGGCTACTGTACTGAAGTATGCTCTATTCCCGACTGATATTCTTCCTTTGATTTCTAAAATTAATTCATTCCTTACCAATTACAATTCCTTTCATTTAGTAGTGATCCTAGGTATTTGGACTGATTTACTTTTTCAAAATTCTGGTTCCTAATTTTAATGTCTTCATCTGTCATTTCTGAAGACATTCCAGTGCTATTTAAAATTTAGATTTTCAACAAGAACGTTTAAGTTAGTTTAATATTTTTTTATTTTATTAGTGTTACTTGTGACATCATAAATTTCAATTTTAGGGTTCAAGTTTAATTGAAATTAACGAATAAATTGATTAATTGATCATTGTCATTAATTTTTCAAAAGTAAACTATTAAATTAATCGCTAACAGATAACAGCCCTAAATTAATCAATAATTATATTGACATTATTACATCAAGTTAGTGTTAGTTTAGTTAAATTAAGTAGTGATTAAGTTTAAGTAATTAATTATTTAATTAACACTAATTAATACTATACTAATACTGACTAAATACTAAATAAATACTATTACTATTAATATTAATACCTGCTCCAATTCTTCCACTGACATGATAATGAAGAAAATAGGCTAATCTAGTTATAATATAATACGCGTGTTTGTATTGTGAACAACTCCATGTAATGTGTTAATTTTGTATATTAAGGTATCTAATATCTATACTGCCTATAATCTTTAAAGCGAAATCCCATTTTTAAGACATAGCTGATGATAACGAAAGGAGGAAGTGGGTTGTAGAGCTTTTAAAAAGTGTATTGTAAATTAATGAATTTAATGACTATCAATGTGGCAAAAGTACCCTTTTTTATTATTTTAAGGTAGGTAAACGCGTTAACCAACGAAAGTCTTAAACAGCGGTACCAAAAAATTTGAAACAAGTGACCAGTTTTCTTTATCACATGTTTTCCACACTTAATGGATGGTGGTATAATGGACTAATTTTATTGAAATTCATTTGCTTTTTTAAACGCATTTTCAGTTTAACAGTATAACCGAGTGGATCACACAGTGCTCAATGAATATAGGTATAGTAAAGGCCACTGTTCAGTGCTCCAGACTGATTTAAGCCTAAAAGCGTCATTTACTTATTTAAATGTATTTTATCAGCTTAATATACAAATTAAAATAATTTTAATGGACTATTACTACGCTAGGACCACTTTTGTAAAGTTATCTGGATTTGTTTAACGAGAATAAAATCATAAAAAATATCGTTCTTCCTGTCCGGAATTCGGGCGTGGTTAGGGTTGCCTGAAGAAACCAGGAAAACCAAAACTTTTTTATACTTTAAAACTATACTAAGATTGCAGGACTAGACACAAACTATGGATTAGCGTATGACGTAATAATATTCTATATTGAAAAAGGACTAGCCTGTAAAAGATAAGGGTCGTTCATAAATGATGTCATACGATTTTGGGCGATTCCGCCCCCCCCCCTCGGTCATACATTAAATAGGGTATGGCAGCAAGCAGTCAAATTAGCTGTGTAGCCTTTCATTGAAATTATAGATAATCATAGATAGTTGAATCACCTTAGTGGTCGTCCATAAAGTACGTCACACTATTTTTGACCATTTTTAACTCCCCCCTCCCCTTGTCACTAATCTCGGGACCACCACCAACCCTTCCCCAAAGTACGTCACACTTTCAAACCGGACACCCCCTCCCCCTGTCACACTTTCTTACACCCCCCTCTGAAGCGTGACGTACTTTATGGGTGGCCCCTAAGGGGTAGGGGTCACACATTTGTGACGAGGGGGTTGTTGTTGTGCCTTCTCGTCCATGAGGGACATCCGAAGATCATCGTCTGCGTCTGCGCTTCCTCCTAGGACATAGGCCACCTACAAGAGACCTCCAGGCATCTCTATCGTGGGCTAGTTTCTCCAGGATCTTCCATTCATGTACAATTCTCTTGATGCCTGCCTCCAGTTCTCGGTGCCAACTGTTTCTTGCACGGCCTCTTTTCCATTTACCCTGTAGGTTCCATTTCAGGGCTTGCCTTGTAGTGTTGTATTAGAAGCAAGTTTTCTTAATGTATGACCAATCCACCTCCAACGCTTTTGAAGAATCTCTTTCTCAATGGGCTTCTGTTTTGACGAGGGGGAGGTGGGGGTAAAAATCGTGACGTCACGTCAAAACACGAAACTTTAAATAAAATTTCCACTGAAATAGTTGATTGCTTACAGTTTATTTAATGACGTTTTACATGGCTTCACGCGTGTTACGATTATAGAATGAACTAAATATATACTTAAATGACAAAAAGTTATTAGAAACATGCTAATTTTCAAAAAGAAAAAGGTTTTTATGGGTGGGGGCAAAGC
Organism: Radix auricularia; assembly: GCA_002072015.1. Classification (NCBI taxonomy): domain Eukaryota; kingdom Metazoa; phylum Mollusca; class Gastropoda; family Lymnaeidae; genus Radix; species Radix auricularia. Next base: position 147,763 of record MUZC01004417.1, on the reverse strand, counting down.
TAAGTGACGTAATATTGGATTTTTTAAAAGTATTTTTTTTTTGGGGGGGGGGGCTAACTTTTTGTGCAGAAAAGAACCTTAGCCTTAGAGAATTTGATGTCTACATATTATCTTATTAATTTCATTGCTGCTCCATCATATCATTTGAGCGTTTAAGTTAAGTTCAAACCATTTCCTGCAACTATTTATGTTTAAATTAAATTGTTAAAATTAAACTGCTGCTTCAGCTTCATCATCAAATGCTAGGTACTACATTCAATAAGGTAGTGGTTGGAAAAGTATAAGGGATGTTTCACCAGTAGGCTCTTCAATGGGGAAGTTAAACATATACTTTTCTACACGTGCTGTAGAAAAACAAAATGGCCACGACACAGATAAGTTGTTTTTCGGAAGATTGTGAATATTTTGCTCATTCTAGTTCTGATGGAACCCTTCGAATATTTGAATGTGCAACAGGAATATTAAAACAAGAATACAGTTCAAGCTCACATCTATCAGCTACAACGTCTTCTTTGACTTGGAGTAGACAAAAGAAAGAATCGGTAACAACTTAAATTTTATGTTCAAAACAAACAACTCAAACACATGCATTTGTCATTTGTTTATAGCCTGAAAAAAGCCAACTGTATTAATATTAAATAGCTTGCTAAATTGAAATAATAAATTTTAACGTATGTAGATAAAGTGCTGATAATTTTAGGCACTAAAAAGTCTGGTAACAGTCCAGTTAGTGGCATATGTTTTGATTTTTGGATGTTGCTAGTTGCTAGTCACTAGTCAATCTAGTGCTACTACTACTACTACTAGTGCTTAGGGTTCGAAGTCATGTAACCATATGCGTAAGCTACGGTAAATTACACGTAACTTACGGTAACGTAATTTTGGAAAATTACGCGTAAATTACGGTAATTTAAAAAATGCATATTTGACGGCAAATTTTAGTTGTTTCTGTAGCAATTTGTTGTGTTTAACAGTGTTGATTAATTAATTCCGGTGATTTGTAGTAAGGTTGTTAAGACCGCTCGTTTTTGAGGACCGGCTAACCGTTCAAAATAAGACCGGTTAATAATCGGTTAACCGCTCGTCCTTATGCCCTTATAACTTATGTTTTGAGAACTAACAAGAGAATGTTGTCGCCTGGCGTCGTTTGATGGCATCAAAGCCCGCTTCCCCCGCTTGCGTTCAGATCTTTCCGCCATGCCCTCAATTCAATGCATTTTTAAACAAAAATTCCAAAGAATTAATTAAACAGTGATGGTTAATTGTCTTTTTTAATAATTTATTTTGAGGACTCGTAGTTCACCGGTCTAAATAAGAGGACCGGTTCAATCGTTCGTTAATGTTAGCGAGGTATTTTTTATTAGCTTTTTTAAAAAACAACGCCTCGCCCCGTCCGATGTGACATCATGTTTACCTCTCTTGTGTGTGATGCCGGTCAGCTCAGTCAAATCGCATATTAAAATTAATAATAAAATTATAAAGCTACGGAGTAAACAATGATGATAAAATGGAATTTATTAAAAAACCATATTATTTTTCAATCGTCAACTCACCAGAATATTTGGATTTTGCGGCGCACACGTTTCCCCTCCCCGTTTTTTCTGTTCAAATAGGGTTTGAGCCACACTCGCCGTACTATTAATGTGGTAATCAAATGCCTTTGACTAGCAGGAAAACTGTCACTAAAAGACCAAACTCAAATTTGTGGGCCGATTAATCACCTGGTATCTTTGTTACGTCTTTCAAATACATATCGTAATATAGGTACATGTACTTCACTAAGCGGCTCGGCCGATTCGTTTTTTGAATGCCTGAAACAGACTATAAACCGGTGATCAGAAAATGCAGATAGGTCATGGGGTCATATGCTTTTATAGCACTGACCAATGGCTAAATAGTTTTTGCACACAACCACAACTAATAAAAGAAACTATTGAAGTCATAGTAGCAGTAGGAGTCACAATGAGGTTGAATGAATAGTAATGGTTGCCAGGGATAACAAGTTTGTACACAGTACATCATTATGGTATCATCATAATTCCATATTAAATCATCTTTAAAGTTCAATGATCAAATATGTTAATGTTAGTGGGCAAAATAATTGAATATTTTATATGCTTCCACCATTAAAAAGGGGGCGGTGTCACTTATGTAAAGAAGGGTCATGTCACGCAAAAGACTGGGGCAATGAAAACTGGCAAAGAGATAGTTCAGTAGGTGGTGCTGGCGGAGAATTAATATGGTGGGAGGAGAATTTAGATTTCAACAAACAATTTTGAGTGGAAGATGCAATATATTGACCTTTTAATAATATGATATGAATGTTTATTTAATTAATATATGTGTTATCTCCATGTAAAGCGCTGTGAGCCCGGCTCCTTGCTGAGATACAGTGCTATATTTATTATTATTTACTCCAAAATACTGGTCGATTGAAAATACAAAGCTTAGACCAAAAAAGGAATTCAAATAAGTTTTAAAAGTTGTTATTATTAAAAGTTTTACATCCTCCTATGGAAAATTAAAACTTGGACCTCTGGAGCGGAATTATTTTTTCTGATACAAAAAACATAACAGTCTCTCCATTGTCATATCTCATATAGAGTAAAGACGGGTGTAAGTAATAACCATAACAAACCATATATATCTGCATTCTCATTGTCATATCATTGCCCAAACAGATGCCCTAAAATTATCTTATGGCCAGCAAATTTGTAAACGTAATATTTGAAATTTGAGCACACAATGGCAAAATATAAAATGGCAGATATATCAAACTGTTGGTATTAAAAAGTAAAATAATTAACCATAATTCTTATTTACAAATAATATATGTAGTCAAGTGTCCATCAAATATTACATTTTTAGCGCATTTTCGAGAAGTCGAATGCGCTATTGCACCCGTTTTGTCCGTCCGTCCGTCTGTCATCACCCTAGATCACAGCATCCATAAGTCCTAGACCCATGATGTATATATGTTTTTTGTATGTCCTGACCTGCCATTTGTGCATCAACACTCAGTTACTCGATCCGTTAAAAAACCCCGTTAAAACTACCAAAAAACTTTGCGAATCGAGAGGTAACACTGGCGCAGGGAACGGCCGCCATTGCCGGAAGTCAAAAAGCGTGCAAAAGAATTAGTTTTTTTGTTGTTGACGTCATTAGAAGATGTGTAAAAGTTTAGAGAGTTTTACGTCATCATTTGTGGTGACTTGTAGTTAAATTAAAGAGAAAATAATTTATTTTTTTAATGTAAAGAAATGACTTTTAAATAAAAAAATGTCAGGTATATTCATTACACAAGAAAATTCATAAAAATATGTCTAAAATCTAAACACAATTACTGATAACTACATAATTCTGATATCTAACATAAGTACTGATACATAATACGAAAATGCGCTAACACGTCCTGAATTCCAATAGGTACCAGGCTTAACATGATTTTTTAAATCTCCAAAAAGCAGAGTCAAATCTAAAAATACATAATTTTCAGCTAAGTCTTTTTTAAATATAGTATCTAAAAAATTATTTTGAGTCTTTAATCTTTCTGTAAAGTAGCCCATATAGAATAAGCCTATTAGATATTTGTTGCTTAAGAATGTTCATTCAATGAAGTCAGTCTTGAAGCGATGAATCTGTTAAAGTTGCTGTCTGCTTGATGCAGACATAGGAGTTTACTTAAATTAATGTTTATTTTTTAATAACAATTTTCATCTTGTTTAATTTATATTTTTATGCTACATATGTTATGACCAAACTCCTTAATAAGCTCATTACCTACATAATATGGGAGTAAAATATTTATCATATAAGAGTGAAATGTCTATTTATATAGCTTTTTAGTTATTTTTTATACCTAAAATAAATAGTGCTTTTAATATTCTATAGTAGTCTGATTACATCTGCCAGCCCATGGCCGAGAAGAACAAAATAAAGTGTCACACCATCTCCACCTGCCCTCCCCTACTTTTCACCATATTTCTAAATGATGACTTGGTACAACTAATGAATTTGTACTGCTAGGACTAACAGTAATCTTATATCCAGCTTGCTAACATGGGAAAATTCAAAACACCATTATGGCAATATTTTCAAACCAAGGGATATTTTAAAAGCATTTTTATAGAGTTAAATAAATTTTGATGATCTGTCTGAATTCAGGACAATTTAGGAGTGTCAAGTTCAATCAAGTGCATAATAGCAAATTATGCTGCATGTGCAATCTTTTATTAGAGTTGACAAGGACGTTAAATTGATCTGAGCCCTGCATTCAGACTAATCATTTAGTTGTTTTTGAGTAATAATTACTTTTAAATGCACATAAGAGTTCAATCTAATATAGATAATTATACATCTTTTTAAAACATATTATAAAGGTTATTATTGCTTTATTTTCAGTGTTCAACGCCTAATGCAAAGAAAAAAAGATTGAGCAAATCATCAGATGATGGAAACATTTATGAAGATGAGTTAAAGCTCATAGCTTTGGGAACAACTGCTGGAACTATCAACTTGTATAGTTTTGCCAAAGGGCTTCTTCACACACAACTTGTAAGTGAAATATTACTTACCTCTTATAATCTTTACTCTGATGAATTAAATTGTCACATATCTTGTATTTATTATGTTCTTACAGATCTCTATTTTTTTTACATACATTTTTTAACATTTTGAACTACATTGTCCCTAGATCTAAAAATAATTATTTTAAAGATTACAATTTCTTTTGAAAGTATAAGGCAGACCCCAAATTAGCAGATTTTGCTTTACTGATAACTTGTATCACAGACAGGAGGACACACATCTAAAGTTAATGATGCTTGTTGGCATGTATCAAGAGCAGACCTATTCACTTGCTCAGATGACCTAACTGTTGTACAGTGGGACTTGAAGAAAGGAAAAATTAGACAGTAAGTCATTCTTCAGCAATTTAAATATTGGGTTGGGCCTAAAATGAACCAAAAAAAAATTAACCTTCTATAATTGACAATATTTATTCCCAACAGTAAATGGAAATGTGACACCTCAAGTATTCATTCTATCTGCCAGTGTTCTTACCAAAGGCTCCTTACTGCTAGTAATACCATTAAGTTGTGGGATCTGGATACACGAACAGTTTTACAGGTTTGTACTGATCTTTTTTAAGTCTTTCTGGCTACTCCTCCTGCTTGCCCCCATATAACAGTTATGTTGCGTAAAATCTTTTTTTACTGTCACATAGTGCAGTCTTGTTGTTAAGGAGAGCAGGATTGAGTGGAAAAAAGTAGGAAAGTATTTTTTGATAATGTGGAGGTTAAAATTTGTAACCTAAAATGTGTATAACAATAATTTTTGTTATTAAGACTTAATTACACAGAGCCAGCATGAAAGTGAAGGCTGATTTTCTTTCTTACTTGCTTTTAGCTAAAAGCAAGTGCAAAGCTAACTTCAGCTGATCAAATAAATATCTTCCAAACAATTAAGTACACACTGATGGTTTATAATCAATTTTTAATTTGTTTTTTTTTGTATAATTTAAAAAAATATATTTTTGCCTTTAAGGGATTTGTGATTAACCCATCTAAATAAGAGGATACGTTTAAACAGTTTGCTAAAGTTAGCATGGTAATTTTCCTTAGTTTTAAAAAGCCTCGCCTCGTCCGTTGATGACCTCTCTTGTGTGTGATGCTGGTAAACTCCCGATTCAAAAAATAATAATAAAATTATTGAGCCTACTGAGTAAACAGAATTTTTTATTTTTGCAGCACACACAATGTCGCCGTCGTCCCCCCCCNNTCCCCCCCCCCCCCCCTTTTTCCTGTTCCATTACGGTTTGAGCTACTTTAGCCATACATCCCTTCCAACGCATACCAAATGCATTTTTAAGAAGATTAATGTAATCTCACGTCAAATGTCTTTGACTTGCAGGAAAATTTTAGGATCAATTAATAGCCTGGTATCTTTGCTACGACTATTAAATGACTCTCGTAATACAAATAGAAACAGGCGCGGCCTTGACCATTGTTAAGATCATACGCGCACTGTGTGTTAGCTCTCATACAGTGCCTCGACAACTAAGCAAATTAAAACTTTTTTAAAATCATTTCTTGGCCATAGGCGAACTAAAACTAATAGTGATGACGTGTATATTATATATAGTCTGGGAATATTAAGAAAATGTTTTGATGTCACGGTCGCTCCCATATTGGCTCTGGTATTCTGTGATAATACATCCACAAATTTATTCTGTGTAATAATTACGTTAGGGTTAACCAGTCCTGATTAAAAAAGGACTGATCCTGATCTGAAGACCTGTTAACAACCTCAGTATGTAGCACTGCGTCCTTCCACCACCANCCCCCCCCCCCCCCCCCCCCCCCCCCCACCTCTTTTCAAAGCTGCATCCCTGCTTGTGAAATCCCTAAAAGTTCTCTTGGCAATCTCTACTTTTTAATCAGTGCTACATGTTTATTTAAAAATTACATTTTATTATTCTTTTGTCCTTGTCACCTAATTTTTATAAATATTTTTCATACTTTTTTACAGACATTTACTGGGCATTCATCCCCAATTTTCAAACTTCAGCCTGTTTGGTTCACGTCTGATAAAAATGATGCAAACTACATTTTATCTGCTGCTGTTGATGATAGACACATACATGTTTGGTAAATATATTAACTTGTTCTCTCACCTGCTTTTTATTTGTTAATTTTATTGAAAAAGTATACATAAAAATTAATTATGTTAGTATCTAGTTGCTTATTAAATACAGTGAGAAGAGAAATTGTATATTTTTAATGAAACGTACAGGTTATTATTATTTATGTTTCTAATATAAATTTTTCATGTCTTAAACTTGGTTTACGATAATATTTTTATTTTAATATGTTAATTATTTTTTTCATAGGTACTGTGATGAGTCTTTAAAAGAAAAGAACTCAATAGCATCTTTTTCCCTTCCTGATGAGCCTGTTTCAATGTCCTTGTCTAATCCATCTGCATCTTCTCAGGTAATATAAGAATATTATTTGATATAAGCACAATTCAAAATATTACCAACTGTCATTTATGATATCATAAGTGTAAATTTAAAAATTGTGTCTTTATCCGTGCTAAATGGTTAGTTAAATAGGACAATATTAAGTTTTAAATGTGTTTTTTTTCCCTCTCTTTCACCTTTTCATGGATCTTTTTGTTGCAAGATTAGTTAGATCCCATGAACCATTGGATTTTTTAAAGATTGAGTAGCAATTTTCTTGAACTGAGTTTTTAACATTTATTTACTGTATATATTTTTTTTTTAAACTTGTATTTAATGTTTGATATCTTACTTGAATATGTAATAAAATTTTTAAATGTATATAATAAATTTCAGGCACTTCAGTTGGCAGTAATTACAAGAAAAGGCATTGTGCACATATTTGAACATATATTAAATGGGTGAGTTAATTTCTCTAGAATAAAATATTTAATTATCAGTTACATATTTTTTCTTACTTGCTTGGCATGGTGAAGAGTTAGTGTAATATTATTGTTCATTATTCACATGTATGTGTGACCAACATAATATTTGATTTGTAGTCTCGACTTGAGCTGTATTGTGGAGTGGGAAAATCAATTGATTGATCAGCATTATTTTCAGAGCCCTTTGCACTTTTTATGGTAATTTAGCCGCCATCTTTGTTGTCAACACATGTCAAATATGGCAGCAAAATTAGTGCAAAAAATTATTTTAAATGGATTTTGTCAGGGAGGGAAAAAAATCAAGAAAAAATAGTAAAAAATTTTGAATGAAAAATAACTGAATGAAAGCCCAACAATAACGGAAAAAAAACATTGTTACTCACAGTCTATACTCGCTCATCTCGGAAATGGGGAGGATAAAAATTAAACTTATTGCGTCTGTCAACTAGAAGTTGAAAAGTCTGGATGCGATATTTTGTCATTTCATCAACCGTGGCAGCGTCATTAAAGAAATAAAGCAAATTTACTATTTAAAATTATGCAACTAAACCTAACACGTAAACCTATAGCCAAAGCTAAAACCACATGAAAAAAAATGTATCGATAAAAATAATTACACTTATATCCATATAAATTTTGTTCCTCTATTAAATTATTGTCATATGAATACAAATTCCATTCCCGGAAGTATGCCTCGCTCTGCCATAACAACAATGTAAATGGATGAGCGCACTGTTCTCTTTGTTTAAGGGGAGGTGCGGGTCAAAATTTGGCAAAAAATTACATTTTTAAGGATTTCTAGTTTTCGATTTATTTGGTTTCTAAAGCCATTTTTTAATATAAATCATATTAAAAATGTTGTGATATTATATTAGAACATATTTTAAAATATTATTTTATTAACCCTATAAGGGGGTGTAAAGTCGTATTTTGATACTAAATACAATCTTTTTACTGACTCCATTCAAGTACTTGAAATCATCCAACCCCATCGAAGGTGGTATCAGTGGAAAGCTGGATTTCTCTAGATTTAGATGAATATAAATTACCGACCAATCAAAATTTACCCAATCTTGCATTTGTTGATTCGCGATCAAAAAATGACACATTTCTTGACCTACTTATGGGGTTTCCGCATTTCGTATGCATAACCCTTGACCTTTCAATAAACCAAGGATTTTGATTGGTTATTGCTGTGGAAATTACTTTAGACTGCTTCCGTTTCTACGTACACAATATCATATTCCACAAACAATAGCAACGAAGATCGTTATTTATTTTGTAGAAAAAATGTTCCGATAAACTATTTTCATATAATAAAATTCAGAGTTTTGTGCTATAGCACAATGCTATTATATTAACACGAAAACTACTTTCTAATCGATCACTCTAGCGTGAAATACGTAAATATGAAGGTGGGTCTTGTATTCTCATCACTCGGACTCGGTCTCAAACTCAAACTAACTAAAACTAAGTAACTAAAACTTATATATAAGTCTAAAGCGTCTTAGTACTCTTAGCGTCCATTCCAATAGTAATAATAAGAACATATAACGTTCATGTAATAAAAGCAAAATTAATAGCTACTGTCTACTGTGCTTAATTTTACCCAAATAATTTTTAAAATATTCTATGAGCTAGCGTATTTTTGTCACTAGAACTAGTAATAGTAATAGCAATAATAGTAATAGTATTAGTATTTACTAGAGATAATAAGACTAAGACAAGACATGCATTGGACAGAATTAATAATCAATAAATAAACTAGACCTAGATTGGTATTTAACTTTAACCCGTGCTCTTGCTAGGATACATCTGTAGATAGTACATAAAAGATAACCCTGACAAAAAAAGAAGTTTATTTCTCTCCAACACAGGCCCAAGCCCAAGCACTTTCAATTTGAAAGCTATTTATTGTGAATTCAATTCAATTTTATTGAAGTCAAAGTGTATAAATCTTAGTATTCCAAGTGTTAAAAAAAAATTAAGATCTACATTTATGTCTGCAATGAAAATTCAGCTTTGGGATTGTGACCATAAAGTAATTTTGAACTAAAAATGAAATAGCTGCACGAAGCAGCGAAAATTACAGGGGGAGAGTAAAAGTAAAATACTTTGAAGGGACACTAAGGAAAAGATTAGAGGAGCTAGAAAGTAATGTGTAAGATCGAGCTTAAGCTACTCAATCATTTTATTAACAGTAATTATACAAAATAAAATTTTAATTTAATAATTTCTAGAAATTTTGTCGTTTTTTCAGTTTTCTCGCTTTCGATGTTTTTGATCACTTAAACCCTTATAACTTTTTAATTAATTGAGCAAATTACTCCATATTTTTTCTATGTGATCTTTAGACACAAATAAAGATTTGAATAACCTAACTTTTTGATAACTGCCTTACAAAGGAAAATACAGAAAAAAATATATCCCATAACCCATAATTTTGACCTAAAAAATGAAGACCATTTTTGTGAATTTTTATTTTCTAAACAAGAGCATCTATAGAAAAGTCCCGTTATTCAAAGTTTTATAGCATGATAAATTATCTATATTTTAAATTTGAAAGCAATAACTATTAATTTAAAAAAGCCTTAGCGTTTTGAAATTTACCCTAAAAAACAAAATGGCGGATGTTTATTTCAGTTTCCATGGAAACCAAAAAGTTTTTTGGAAAAAAAAATAGTGTAATTTATATCTATTGTTATACCCTATAAGAATATTTTATTTAAAATAACTCAGAACGTTATATACAAATTTTAGAATTTTGACCAGCACCTCCCCTTAAGCCTTATTTTCATGTCACCAAATGATCAAAATTTTAATCGCAATGACTGGAGATTGCTAAGGATTTATTGAATGACAAGCAAAGGTAAAGACTTTGTTCTCCTTACACAATCTGTCAAGCATCTAACCTTTGTTTGCCTTTTAATCATCCCCATGATTTGATCACCGAACTGTCTACTTCCAAATCAAAAGATTGCATATTTTTTTCAGCATTGTTTTATTGACAAACTGAAGTATGTTTTTTAAAATCAAGAATGACATGATCAAAGTTATACTCCTTTTCGAAAGAGTGACATATTACTATGAATACATCAAAAACAGAATTTATGAAATTTCATTGAGCTTTGGTGTTGAATGAAAGAGCGAATAGTAAAATTTTAGTCACTTTGTGAACAAAATGGGGGTGAGACTGCAATCAGGCTTATTAAAAAGTAAATGGAAAACCTGGTTTTTAAAATCATTACGTTCATAATCCACCAACTCAACTGCGGCTTGTATCTTTTTCTATCAACTTACAAAAAGGAGAAGCTGAGTAACCTTAAACCTTGTCCCAAACCTTTACCTCAAAAGACCACCACCACCATGAATTTAGTCTTTTGCATACCCCTGGATTTACCTCTCTCAGAGATTGAGAGATCCCTTCTATCTGGGACTTCAATTCACTCCTCTTTAGAGCTGTCAATATTGTTGAAAAAAGCTGCCCAGGTACCCGTTAGAAATGCCTCACAATTTTTGCTGTCATGCCCGCTATTAGCCTTATACTACTTTGTTTATTAAAATTTCAGGGCCTGTGTCTAATAGGTTTCACATTTCATTCTATACTTTAAACTTAAAAACTATTTCAGAAAAAAGAAAAAACCACTTACATCTAGAGTAACAATTAAGGCTGTTTTATCAGATGAAAAAGATGATGCTATCACTACCGTTCAAATCTTAGCATCAAATATCATCTTGGGAAATGTGACTGTTGCTTGTGGTAACCCAGTCAAACCAATTTTTGAAAGAGTTGTAAGTATTAGTTTTAAATCTACAACTTTTTAGATAATACAATGTAACATTTAAATAATAGTTCCTAGTCTTGATTTAACGAGTCCAAATCTCACTTTTTAACTAACAAAGTATGCTTACTTTTTGAATAACCTCAACTTGTCTAATTATTTTATAGGTTTATGATGTTTCCAAACCTGAAGTCGTCATACCAATTCACCAGCAGCCAAGATCCTTAAATAAAGAGGAGTATTCGCAGGTGAAAAGAAGATAAATATTTAAATCACTGCATTATATTTTTTTAAAATTTCAAGTGTGTGACTTGATTCCTCTTGAAAGATCAATGTCAGTATTTGCTAATTTGCTTTTGTAACGTTTTCTCTCTTTCACACAGGTTAAACGTCCAGAGATTTCAAAACACATGACTACCTTAGTATCGGCAGATTCACAAGCACTTTCAGCAAGCAGAAACAAAGGGAGTAAAAGACTACGTAGATCTTCAGTTTCAGATGTAAGATTTTTTTTTAAGGCAAAGAAATTTTAAAATATATTTTCTTATTTTTAGCCTTATTCGTAGTCGTAGTGGGGCTTGTTAATGTCATTAACAATGAATTAAACTGCTTTTTTTTTCTTTAGTTAACAGTTGAAGAAAGACTTAGTGCCATGAGTACAGACGCACCTAAGGATGGCCAACAGAGACAGCAACCCTTGGCCAATACTTTGAGTAGGTTGTTACAACAAGGATTACTCAGTGGAGATTCCAAAATTTTAACAGTAAGCTTTGCATTATCAAAATTAACTCACTTTGTTAAAAGCAAATTATCTTTACCAAAAAAGTTTTGTTTAAATTCAGCACCCAGTCTTTTCCACCATGGAGTAAATCACAATTATTTTTTTTGATGCAGTGTAAAAGTAACATGATAAAATTTATAGTTATTACGCTTCAAAATTTTTTTAAATCAATTTATTTGTACATTATATGTTATTTAAATAATATGCTTTTTTTTCTTTTCTGTTATGAAGAATGTCTTTCAAGAAACTAATGATACAGTTGTAAGGAATACAATTAAAAGGCTTCCAGTTTCATTCATTGTACCCCTTGTTAAAGAAATACAAAAGGGTATGACTGGACATGCACAGCAGTAAGTTATTGACATTGCTTATTATGACACATTTAAATATCAACTAGTTGAATGGTATGTCATTACAAGTCCAAGATATTAAAGTTAATCGTTAGGCTCAAACTGTCTATTGCTAATATATTTTTGTAATTTGAATGTGATTCTTAACACCTTACGTAAAGATATCTTGAAAGAATGATGTGAGCCATGTAAAATAAATAAGATCTTGTCTTTAATACACTAATTACAATTCTTATATCAGTTCCCTACCCACATTTACATATTTTTATCACTTAAACAAGATTTTCAGACAAATAATAAAATTATTTTTCTTTAGAGAATAATATAATTTAGTTAAAAATCCTGATTATTTGCTCACCTGTTTTTTTTTCTGTTGAATACATGAGTTACCTACTAAAACCACTTGATCTAACATAAATGCTAGCCTTTCAATCGTGATCAATGTTGCAATGAATTCTGTTTTCTTTGTCAACAGCATAAACAGATAATTGTTATTTTAAAAAATTAAGCTTTAATTTAGCTTGAAACAAACCTGAAAAGTCTTGAGTTTTTACTTTAAGCCTCTAAAAACTACAGCTTTACTCTTCTTTAACAATTGATAATATGCATTATTACTTGTCAATTATTGACTGGGACCATTCTAGTTGAATTATGCTAGTTATAATAGATACAGTTCATTCTAATATTTCTTATATATATTTCAGTGCTTGGAATCTTAGCAGATGGACTAAGTCACTTATTTCTTGTCACACATCATATATATTATCTGTAAGTATCAGATCTAATAGTTATGAAAACTATTTATATGAAGACCTCAAGGGAAGAAACGAGCATGTCATTTTTTTGTAGTTTACAGATATTCCAGTTTTAAATTTCAAAATTATACAGATTTCTTATAAATTAACTAAATAGATTAGCATTTTTTACATAAAATACCTTTCGGAGCATTCTATTTTTGATCCTCCATTAGATACAGGATATAACTAAAAAAAATTCAAAAATGTCACATAACCGTTTCTTCCCTTGTTTTTCATATATAGTTTTTTTATAATCCTTTTTTTTAAACATGTTATTTTGAACATTCTATATGTTTGATAAATGTATATTTGAACTGTTGCCCTTTAAATACTCACAGGTCCCTGAAATAATCAGTACCATGAATAAACTCTATCAAACCCTAATATCAAGGCAGAAATTTTTTCCTAAGATGCTTCAGCTGAAAGGAAGATTAGATCTTGTCAAACAGGAGGTATGAGAATGTTATCTAGATTTAAACATTTAATCAGCAACAGCTATACATGAAATTTGTTAACAGAAGGGAGTTTCCACATTTGTGCCCGATCAAAATGGGGGGTGAGACTGCAATCAGGCTAATAAAAAAGTAAATGGAAAAGACGTAAACAGGGTAAGGGTTAGCCTGACAGGACGTAACAAAACAGGGAATGTTCCGGCAAAGAGCCTTCCTCAATGAACAAACAATACACAAATAAAACAAGTATAAAAAATAAAAACCTCACCGCAGTGAAATCCTAAGAGTCAGTGAAAGTCACAAGGCTATGAAAGAAAATTTTTCATCCCTAACAAACACATCAAAGTTTTTTTTAAATGTATGGTTTATTTTTAGTTTATTAATTACTGGGCTGTATATGAATTAGTGGTCTACTGATATATTGGCACCAAAGCAGGATATCTGTATTGGTAGCATGTATAAATTTCAATATTGACGTCACTGATATTTAATTAAAAGGGACATTTTGAAAATAAAAAATTATCATTTAAATTAAGGTTGTTAAGACGGATATGGTCTGTGTTTTTGCCATCAAGAGAATGGATCGAATTTTCGGCGTGCGTCTCCCATTTTGATATCAAAGCGCCTGTGATCTACCAACACTAGTTGGTGTTCAGCTCTCTTCCGTGATGCCATTTTTTTTTTTGTAATTTAGAACAAAGAAGGATTAATATTCTATTTTTAATTTTTATGTATTAAGAGTATTAAAACGGCTTAATGTCAAATGCCGTCATATAAGTTTGTTTTGGAGGTCCAGTTAACCTTTTTTTTTTTTAAAAGACTGTTCACTGTCCGGTCTGTATTTTTCCTAATGTTTTGAGAACCAATTTCTTTGTAAATCTCTGTGAAGGTTGTTTTTGAGTCATACCGATATTTGGGGATGGTTCATATTTTGTTAATCAAATTTTAGGCTCCATTAGAATTACATTTATATCATTTATTTTTAGATAATATTTTGCTAAGATGTCATGCTATAACATTACAGCGCCATTCTCAAGAAACAGAGGATGAGGATACAGCCGATGAACCTTTACTTGTGTATCAAGATGGTTTGTACCTTGCCAATCACTCTATGCCTTGTGATCTTTTAAAATTCCTTGATTTTTAAGTGTTTCATTTTTATCCTATTGTATATCTCTGGTATTCTTTACTTGTGTCTTCCAATTGAGCTTAGCCTCATTTCTACTACAACTTCAATATTTAAGATGTGCATTATGATTATAAAATTATTTTATAACTATTATACAAGCTAATATAGCTATTTTAACAAATGCGCTCTGAAGAGATTTTATATTTCATTATAATTTTGTAACCTGGCTGTTTAAGTAATTTGAAACATTATTCTGTTGAACAGTTTCAAACTTTCTATAATAATTTGAGCTTTTTAAAAATAAAACACCTGTTAATTTTCACTTATTGTCTTTCTCTTTAGAATCAGACTCAAATGAATCAGATAGTATAGGTATGGATGGAACTGCCTTAGAATCCGATGTAAGTGGTTACTAGATTCTCTTCACTTATCTTACTCTGAGATTCAGATGCAACCATTTGTCTCTGTTATAACTGATTGTCGCATTTATTACAGCAAATTTTTATTTACAAATGTTTGCTCTAATGACTCATATTATAACTTATAATTGATTATCTTTATTATTTTTTTAATCCTTAGGAGAATTGGGAAGATATCGAGTCAGATATGGAATCCTAGAGCACTGGCAGGCAGATTGTTTGACCTCATCACTTGAGTTAGAATACAGTATTGCAATATGAGAAGGATTTTACTTAAACAAAAACTTGTAGTTAATTGTCCAACTGTACTCTGTTGTGATACTTGCTTTGTTATTAAAGAAAATGATCGCAGCTTGTAAAAATGACCATTGATACCATCCAAATTGCTTGGTGTCACACATTGAAATAGAAGTTAATTTAAATCATTTCTCTTGTGTAAGATAACTGCCTTGTCTTTAATACAAAGATTAAATTTGCATTTAATTTTATGCCAGGAAATCGCTCTTGGTAAGGTGTTGTTTTTTTTTAGATAAGGGATAAAAGTGAAATGTAATCTCTTTTTTAATAACATTGACAGGAAGTTGGTTTATAACTGCTCCTAAAAAATTTAAAGGTCCTAGTTGCTGAGATATTTTCATTAGGGCTTGACAGGTGTTCAAAATATTAAATAATTAGGAAAAATACTGCATCATCTTTAGTGAAGTTTTGTACCTCATTTTTTACTACAGCCTCAAGTTTTGAGATTGTTCACTGACAAGCTTTTTAAAAATTGTATTGTTATTGTCATTTTTTTCAGTAAAGAATGACAAAGGTAACTGCACATTTAGGCAGTCATGGATGGTATTTATTTCCATCTTTTATGCCTGCACAAGGCACACATGTTCCACCCTTAACCGGTGGTGTAGAATTTAAAAATAATGGTTAATATTATTAATGCCATGAAAGTGTTATGAGAAATTTATATTCAAACATCCGAGAAGGTGTTTATATATTGCTGTGTCAAGCCCTGCACTTTTTTTAATATGTTCAAAGTGAAGGGGGGTGGGTATTGAGTGGAAAGAATGTGCAGTTTATTATATGAATGTTGAAAAATGTTTTTAAATTACATTTGATAAAGTGTACAAGCATCTTCAATGAAAATGGGATAAATAATAAAAAACAACATAAATTGATCAGACTTTCTTTCAAATAATATACATGAGAGGAGAGAGTGTATAGTTCTTTATGAGGCTGTTAAAAGCCATCCATATATATTATGTACTCAAGGAAGGGGGATCTTAAACTAACAGCATTTTGTGTACGGATGCATATGGGGGACAGGGGTCTCGACTAAATGTGTAGGTACACACAACAAATTATATTGCGTAATGCTAAGCCCAATATTATAAACCACTCAAGCTGAAAACGGCATTCGAGACCGACTGAGTCAAGACTGATATGCAAATTATGTTTTATAATTTTATGCAAACTAAATTCTGAGCTTTTATTTCCTTGGAAGTGATAAATATTTGATTCAGACCTAACTCAAACCAAACCTTCACACATTAATAAAATAAATCCTTCTGATTTATAGTTCCACACTTTCAAATTAGTGAAAGTTTCTCTTTCAACTGTTATAATTTATAAATACACAATGGGCTGAGACATCACACCAAAACACTTAACTTCAAATAAAAGTTGAACTTAAATGTTTGATTGTTTTCATTTTATTTAATGCCGCTTTACATGGGCTTCAGGGCCGTCCATTTAGTATGCCGCTTTACATGGGCTTCAGGGCCGTCCATTTAGTATGCCACTTTACATGGGCTTCAGGGCCGTCCATTTAGTATGCCACTTTACATGGGCTTCAGGGCCGTCCATTTAGTATGCCACTTTACATGGGCTTCAGGGCCGTCCAT
>MUZC01004417.1:110126-122765 GCA_002072015.1 Radix auricularia | reverse complement strand
GGGGGGGGGGGTGGTCAAAGCTCGTGACTTCATATTTGATGGGGAGGTCAAAGTTAATGAGGGGGGGGATAAAAATCTGCAATAATCGTGTGACATCATTTATGGATGGCCCCTTATTACTTTAACTTTAGTATAGTCGTTGGTTAGCTGTCCAAATTTATTTCAGCTTGACTTTAGCACTTTGGGAAATGTGTGCTAATTAACTAATTAGACCTAATAACCCAAATAATTAATAAGCCTAATTATAACTAAATTTTACCTGATAAAATACTATAGTAGGATTACACATACTTACAATACATGACCATGGTCTATACTAGTACAGTATATGCATAGGCAACAAAGTAGTCAGTAGTAGTAGACTTAGTAGTAAACTAAATAATAATGACACTATCTGGCAAAAAATCAGTTATGGATTTTATAGATATTCAGAAGATACAGTTATAAATAACTAAGCATGCGCATAGCTTTAAGTTAAAAATATCTAATCAATAAAGAATTTCACATGTTTCTTGATCTATGTGTGAGCCTAGCCCCAATTTTAACTCTCTCGACACTGTTTTTTTATACTCATGACTCCTTGTAACTGATACACCTATAATGAATTGGCTGATTATCAACAGAGCTAGAAGTGTATTAATAATATTTTGCTCTTAGCAGAGCCCATTCACAATTCATTCTGGTAGGACTGCATGTATTGTCTGTTGAATTCAGCATATTTTATTGTATTAATCTATAAAGAAATAGGTAAATGTTATAATTTTAAATTACTTGCTGAATGTAATAACTATATTGAATCTGTATTGTATATGCATCAAGATGCTCACAAACATACACACAAATTAAAGCTCTCTGTATCATAATATTTATATTGTTATCTTGCTCTACAACTGTGCAATCACTCTGAAATCTTCATATTGTCAACTACAGTGCCCCTCACAGAAAATTATAATACTAATCTTCCATTTGCAACCAATAAAACTAACCCTATAGAATATGTCAATTTTTGACAATAAGCAAATAAAGGATGCAAATAAAAAACAATAAATTGCAATTCGCTGCCATGCCAGTTTAGGCAAAATAGTGCACCAGTCTGGTGCAATGAAAAAAATGTCTGCCAGTCCGCTAAAAAGTTTGAGAAGCACTGGTCTACACTACCTAAAATTTTCACAGCACTGATTTGTCATGATTTATTATTATTTTTTTGCGAGAGGGTGGGGACTTAAAGAATTTTTCAAAGGATTTATACCGAGTAGCTCAGGGGTCTCCAAACTTCTCTACCAGAGGGCCACATTATCTGTCAAACAGCAGTTTGGGGGCTGACTGCACATTATAAGGTCCAAAAAAGAAAGAATCAAAAGACATACATTTTTTTTTAAAATTTTATATTTAATATTATTATATTTATAATATTAATATTATTTACAAATTATATTTAATATTATTCAATGATTCATTGATACACTTCACCTGTATTAGTGGGAATGGTGAAATTGTTTCCATAATAGATATTCCTGGCTTTAGATTTGATGTTCCAATCATAGTGTCCTGAGATTATCATCAGACAAGTTAGTTCTCAAATTGTTCATGTATTACATCCTCAAATGTCTGTTTGCACAAGTATGTTGTTCCAAAGATTGAAAGGTGTCTTGATGCAAAAGCTTTGACATTAGGATAGTCTTCCTTAGGCAAAACTGGTAAAACCTCAAAAGTCCTTCTTTGAACTTGTCATTAAGGAAGTCATTTGCTTGCAAATCAATGACCTTCAGCTTCAGTTCAACTGAGCAACTGGTCACATCTGCTTCAAATAGATTTTGAAATAGCCTCACTTCTTCTGCCTTGGAATCCAAGTCAGAAAACCGCTCCTGAAACTGCAGCTGAAGGTCTTTGATGATCTTGCATGCAAATGATTTGGGGAACTACAGATAAAATTAGTATCTTTGGAGATTAAAAGGTCTCCAGGAGCTGGATGAGAGCATCTGACCCACGGGTTGTAGTTTGGAGACCCACGGGCCACTGTTTGGACACCCCTGGTGTTACTAAACAAAATGCAGTAATAAATATTTGTAAAACAATTTTTAAAACCTACTGATCATAAGAAAGCATTGCTTTGTTAGTTTTTTAGTGCTTTACCATGGAGCTTTCCAGTAATTCTCTTATTTTGATAAGACCATAAAATTTAAAAATATTTTTTTGTTAACATTTTTTATAAATTCATATCAACTGGCAGTTGGAGTATAAAAAAAAGGAAGAAATAATTATGGTTAACTTCTTTCTCCTAAACAGGAAAATTGAATGACCTAATGCTTCAATGCCACATTACTTCCGGCATTCAAATTAATTTGGTGGAATCTGATCCATCCTAAATTTTTTAAAGAATATCATATGTAGCCATTACAGATCAAGATTTTTATGACAACCATTAATATTTTTAAAATAAAATTTAAAAAAATATATTTCATATTAGAACTCTGATGAGAACACCACCACACCATCTTCAAGGGCACCACCCTCCAGATCTAGGGCAAATGATGAACCTCACATAGGAAAATACCGCCTAATAAAGACAATTGGAAAAGGAAATTTTGCAAAGGTGAAACTGGCAAAACATGTTCCGACGGGAAGAGAGGTAACTTATACTATAAACAAAATTACTGTTATTTTTTTCCTTATATTTTAGTGTTTATTATGTGCAATTAGTCATTTTTAATAATAGTTTACAGCAGCTCCACACCATTTTTGCACATAATTGTCACATTTAAAATTTGTTATCAACATTTAAGAAGTATAGCCTCTTAAAGATAATGGCTAGGATTTTACCTGTAGTGTAAAGCAAACAATATTATAGCTTATCATACAGTGACTGATATTATGTCATATCTGGATCATGAATATTTTAAATTTCTTTTTTTAATCTCATTTTTAATTGTCATTGATTCTGGATAAATTTCTTTTTTTAACAGGTAGCAATAAAGATTATAGACAAAACACAGTTGAACCCCTCAAGTTTACAAAAGGTATGTAAATGAGTTTCACAAAACCCATGTTAACACAATGTAAAAAGAATTACATTATTAAATATTTTTTATTAGCAAAATGACTCTTCATCTAAGCATATTGTTCCTTTTTTCATTAGTTTCACTGTAAATTCTTAAGTCTCGATTCAGAAGGATAAGTTGTGTTAAACTTTGTTTCACAGCTCTTTCGAGAAGTGAGAATCATGAAGCTGCTGGACCATCCCAATATAGGTTTGTTTTAATTTCTACCTAAACATTTTTTTATGATTCCAAGTTGTTGAAATTTTTTCAAATTGTTTCTTTCATCATAACATTTTTGAGATATTGCTTAAAATTAAAAACTGTTAGCTTACAATAGAAATAATAAATGACTGTCTCAATCTCTTTAAAAACAATATCTTTTTTGTCCATCAGTGTAATGTTTGCCATTTTTATTTAAAGTGTAAAGTCCAATAAGGTTTTCTGTAAACTTCCGTCTTAGTACCATAAGGATTTCCCGTTGATTTCGATCAACTGATTATGAAATTTATTATTGTCATACCGACTTCATTTTTTAGGATAAGAATGGTTATTTTACGTATCAAAAAGACCATCTCGAATTTAATACTATTTTTATATGTAGTTTAGTACTATTATTTTTACAAAAAGGTATGGGAAAATCACATTAAAAAAAATAACACGAAATACTAGCAAGGGCAACGGCCGCCATTTCCAGAAGTCGACTTCAGCTTCTATCTCTAAATGAAGAATTTCTACTTTCTATGATTTCAATACTTAAGAGAGCACTATCAAGGCGCGCTTTACTGCTCTTTGGAAATAGAGACAAGGCACGCATTACCGCATTTTGTATAATTAAATTAGAGAGAAGGACCAGATTGAGATTCCATGTAGGTAAATAAAATAAATATAGATTATCAATTGGGCCGCGGTGGTCGAGTGGCAAGCACGCTCGACTGGCGTTCCGATGGTCACGAGTTCGAATCAATGGGAAGCCAAGGACTTGTTCCCGGGGCCTAGGGCGTCCCTGAGTTCCACCCAGCTCAAAATGGGTAAAAAGCGGCGGGGTAATGCTTGGAACCCTTAGCCGTGGCATGTGAACGCTGCATCACTTGCCTAAAAAACAACTGCTGCCTTGCAGATGGTCTTGGCTGACCAAAGGCTATGTAAGCAAATCCAGAAAATACAGCAGGCTGAAGTTGGAGACCACAGGCCAATTGGCGCAAAACTCAATATTCAATATTGAGAAAGAAGAAGAGAAGAATCAAAACAATACTCAAATGCACTAAAAAAATGCTTGGAAAGAATGATTGAAAGTAATTGAAAACAAATAAAAAAAACAAACCCAAAATCATTAACCCCCAATAAATATCGTTACAATTAAGGTTTTTAGCGGTTAACAGATCCGATTTAATCAGGACCGGTTAACCATACCTTCATGTAGTCAGTATTAGCATATTACCTAGAGTTAATTTTTGTGTGTGTTACAGCAGAATACCAGAGGCAATACTCAAGACCATATCCTAAAGCATTTTCTTAATATTCCGGCCTATAAATAATATAAAAATACACATCATCACTGTTGATGGAGTTTGGCTAGTGAACTATTTTTAATTTGCAAAAATGTATTCGCTTAGTTGCTGAATTATAGTACCAGCGAATAGTGGTATAGGCTGCAAAGTATTACTATTTATTAGGGACCAACCGGGTAGACATTTTATACCAGGTACCAAATCCGAATAGTTAGTACTATTTGCCGGATTCTGGTACAAACAGAGTACTAGGGTTGTTAAACGGAAATCCGAATTAATTATTAAATATGGCGGCGTGGTACTAGTCGTTAGAAGTAAGCGCGACATTGTCATAGAAAGTTAGTTTATTAACTTTATATCTTTATAATTTCAAACTATTTATTTATATAGTTATGTTATCGTATTTTTACGCATATTTCCAGCGGGTTATACCAGATTTTACAAACTCCGTATCCCCCTGCAGGGTGTCTCCAAGGCGGGTTATCTGAATTTTTATTTATTGAATAATGCATCAATGGCACTATTAGTTGCAAATAACATATATAAAATTAGAATCCATATAACTTTTGGTAAGTTTGTTCATAATCTACTTGTAATCATTTGAAATTACGTATCTGATTTTATGTAAAAAATAAGTGTATTTTTTTTTAAAAAGACGTTTTCTCGGATTCATCCTCTCGAGCTGTTTTTTGTCTATAAGCCATTCACGAACCGATTTTCATTTTTTCATCTACTGAAAATTCATGTGCAGCTGCTAATTGAGATGCCCTAGCTTTTGCAACGATAGTCAACTGAAATTCTTTGCACTTTTGCATTAAGGTATCTTGGTAGCAACTATTATTAAATTTTATTTCTATTATATCTATTTTAAGTGTCTACCAAGTTAACCTGTGAATCGAATAGTCCAATTTAAACCGGTTTGGAACCAGTTCTCATTCATGTTGTAAATGCCTTGTACAGCGACTAAGTGACTGCAGCTGTCTGATGGTACAGTGTACCGGAAATAATAGTGCACACTTGTTAATGACTTCTCAAATGTGGTGGGATAGTGCAGGGTATAAGCGTGGGCGGGTTTATACCACAATTTTTTACAGGATCTAAAAATTCTGTTGGGGTATATGCATGTGCTAGTTATCTGTTTGCGGGGAATGTGTGTAAAAATATGGTAGATTTGTTAAATTTTCAACAATTTCTAAGTGTTAATTTTGATATTTATCCAATTCCAAAATTGTATTTTCCAGGAATTTTTTTATATTTGGTTATTTGCGTGGGCACTGATTGATAAAAAAACCCAAATGTTGGTCCTTACTATTTATATGACAAGAGGAAAGATAGGACTTTAACTAGTAGTACTCGACTGACATTTGATTTTGCTCTTCTATCAGCAGTTTTCCAGCTAAGCACATGCAAGTCAAAGGCATTAGGCTTAATATTACCACATTGGTATAAAATTTTGTTTTCTAAAAATTTATTTCGCGTGTCTTGGAAAATGAGTACAGTGCATGAACGCTGAATGTAAGTGAGCTGTGACGTCACATGCGCTTTGTTGTCAACGGCAGACGTCGCAAGGCGAAAAATTGAAGCCTCCCCTTGTTGGTTCTTAAAAAATTAAGGAAAAATATGCCCAGACAAAAAAAAAGTTTTTTTTTAACTTCTAACCAATCCGCAAAAACAGACTAGACACATTTGAAAACATGCCGTTTTAATACTTTACTTACATAAAATAAAAAATTTAATATCATTATGATTTATTAATATTATTTTATATATATTTTTTTTGAATTCGCTATTTTGACAGCAACTCTAGATTCATTACATCATGGGCGCTATGGTGTCAAACCAGATGACTCAAGGCTAAAATTTGATGAATTCTCTTGTTGGTTCACTAATAAACATAGTAAAAATATGGACCGACTGTTAAATTGTCTTTTTGAATGGTTAACCGGTCCTCAAAAGCGAGCGGTCTTAACAACCTTAATTAAAATCTTTAGCGTCAATTTTGAATTATGGATAATTTAACAAAAATGAGGAAGGTCCACCATATTGTCTGGAATACTCATAGGTTCATCGTTTCATTCATAAGAAGTGGCCGTGTGCATAAGCCATTTAACTATTGGTTAGAATTAATTAAAATATGTCAAAGTTGAAGGTTCAAAAGTTCAAAAGGAGTACCTAATTTATTTGTGTACTTTTATATAGAGAAGAGTTCGCTTTGTCATGAGTCATATATGGGTCACAATAGACCATTCTGAGCTGAGGGGACGGACCCAAAGAAGATAATTAGGAAGAGAATGGTTCGGGGACAATGAGGGGATGTGTAGGTTACTTATTTGTGTAGCTTGTAAGGAAAATCAAGCAAGTGGCTTCGAAGGCACAGTATCGCTCAATCTGGGAATCACCGCAAAACAGCGTTATATTGAAACTTAAACGGTCTTTAAAAACGAACGGTCTTAACAACCTTAAGAAAGAGTGAAGAAATATGGTCCCAATATTCCGATACGATTCTGATTAATCGTCCCATCACTAATTAACGCACAACACGTACATAAAGAAATTTCAAGCGCATGTTAATATTTTGCCGCCATATTGGTTTTCGCTTTAACTCGATCATCGGTTATGTCGATGCCATTTTCCATGCCCCAACGCCGTCGACTTAAGTGGTTTCGACTGTATTTAGAATCAGCCACATTAAAAAAAATATTTGAAAAATAAATTGTATACAACTTTCAAAAATTGGAAAAATAAATCACAAACGTCTAATTTCTACATGAAAAGTAGTCAACCTTTACATCTAGGGATATTATTTAAATAAACAAATTCTTCTGTATTTGAGATGTAACTGAAACAGGTTTTCAAGCCTTTTTAGAAAAACTCCTGTCAAATTTTAATAACATATATTAATATATTACCTATATTTGAAATTTTGACAGTTATAATTTTAAATTTAAAAACTTGTGCAGGCTTTGAGCTATCAAAACTAAAGAAATCTATATTTGTTTATTCTCTATTGCATATAAGTTTGTACTCCAATAAATATAATCTATTTAAAGTCACACATCTAGCCGAAATAGAAATTTAAAATCTATTTACCCGCACTTGCCCTTATTGGTGGCTACCATCCATCCATTTATCCATCACTGTTGGGTTACAGCCTATGTAGGGCATGGGCCTGCCTCACCACCTCCTTCCTCTCAGTCCTAATGAATGCCTTTCTTCTCCAACATTTTATGCTCAGTTTTTTGTAGATTTTCTCTAAATCATCAATCCGTCCCTCCAAGACAAGTTCTTATCTTTAGCCGTTTCCCCTGGGATTTTGTTGTGCACTCCTCTTTCATCTGACATTCTTTCTAATTGTCCTACCCAGTGCAGTCTGCCCTTTTTTATTTCTGCATTTATTGTGGGATCCTGAAATAGACTATACAGGTCTATTGGTGGTTAGTGTAATGTTGATATTTTTGTAAATTATACAAATATCAGTTTAGATTTGCTAAATATATTGGATTTATACATTTTAAATTATGGTTTATACTTTCTGTATCTTTTAGTGAAACTTTTTGAAGTCATTGAAACAGAAAAGACTCTTTACCTTGTTATGGAATATGCAAGTGGCGGTAGGTAGTATTTGTGTAATTGTGATAATCTCTAGGTAATTGCTATTTTTGTTTTATATTTTTAAAAAACATGTTGGCACCTGAGGTTTTCAATAACATAAATTTGTGGGATTATTGCAGGTGAGGTGTTTGATTACTTGGTAGCTCATGGTAGAATGAAAGAAAAAGAAGCAAGAGCAAAGTTTCGTCAGGTAAATATATTTTTATCATTTGTCCTAAAAAAATTGTTAAAATAATTATTTGTGTACATTTTATAATTTTAACTATGTCTTGTAGCCATTTAACTCTTAAAGCCCCATAAGGTTTTCAATAAACTACCGCCTCATTCCCGTAAGGATTTCCTGTATTGCGATCAACTTGGTATGAAATTTAAAAAATTGCGTAAAATCCATTTATATTATTACTGTCATACTGACTTCATGTTTTAGACTAAGAATGGTTATTTTAAGCATCCAAAACACTGTCTTGAGTTAAATAATATATTTACCTGTAGTTTAGTACTATTATTTTTATAATAAAGTATAGAAAAATAACATCTTTAAAAAAAACGTAAAAACTACCAAAAAACTTCGCAAATCGAGCGATAACACAAGCGCGGGCAACAACAGCCGCCATTGCTGGAAGACGAATACATCATTTTTCAAGCATTGAAGAGTTTTTACTTTCCGTGATCTCATTTCTAACAAGAGTGCTATCTAGGAGCGCTTTACGGCGCTTTGGGGCTATAAGAGTTCATTGATAAAACAAGGCTTTCAATTGTTTTAACTTGGGTGATTCTTCCAAACAGATTGTTTCTTCTGTGCAGTACTGTCACCAAAAACACATAGTGCACAGAGATTTAAAGGTAAAGCAGAATTTATTCATGATAATGATATTAATACAAAAAATTAATAATTATGATGTCATTTTTAAAACGAAGTCACTTCCTTTAGAGTTTAGCTTACATTGACTTGGTACTTCAGCTTATCAAAATTTAATTAAAACTTTAAAAATACTGAATTAACTGAATAAAAAAGACCTTCATCAATGACTGGCTCCCTAAATAACTGGTTCAAGCAGTTAAAAGAAACTTTTTATATTGAAGGGATAATGTTGTTGGGTCAACTTTTTTCCCCCTTATATTCTGTGATCTTCTAGAGACCAAATATATTGCTGGGAAACTTTCTACTAAATGATAAGTGATCAGTTTTATTTGCGCAAGATTAAAAGAAATTGAATCATTTATTAGACTAAACTAAAAAGATCATTGCTTATTCACTAACTGATTCAACCAGTTTCAAAAAGCGCATACTAAAAAAAGTGTACAGTATAATCTTTTATCTTACTTGTGGAAACAAAAAAGGTTGAGTTTTATTGATTTTATAAAGCCTAATACATTCCTAGTGAATGGTTATAGTCGGAGTCGCCATTATCATCAAGAAAAGTAATTATCATTTTGTCTACAACTCTAAAAAGCAGTTAAGGAAATCTAAACATTTTTATGTTGGATCTTGATTCTGATTGTTTTGTTTTGCTTATTGTTTTCTTTTATGTTATCAGGTCTTTTTATTAACAACCCCTAAATTAAGGAAGTTAAATTATTTATTTAGAATTTGTATAAAATCACAATATTTGTAAAAAAAATATCATTATTCAAAAAGTGTCTCCTTTACATATTTATTGATATTTCTTTTAATTTCCTTGAATTTTTTATTTGACTCTCTTTTTAAAAACTCCAGGCAGAGAATCTTTTGTTAGACAGTGACATGAACATCAAAATTGCAGATTATGGTTTTAGCAACGAGTTTACACCAGGCAACAAGTTAGATACATTTTGTGGGAGTCCACCATATGCAGCACCTGAGCTTTTTCAAGGTTGGACATTTTATTAATTTATTTAATGAATTTATATAACTATGAGAATGGCTGACCTGTCTACTTGTAAACATTCTCTGTAGGTACTTAAGACTACACTACAGTGAGCCTTTAAAAATTTTTTTTGTAAAAAAGTTATTTTAGTTTGGAATTATAGCACAAAGATTTACAACCCTCAGATAAACAGAGATAAAAAAAAAATTCTTTTTATATCTTATACAAGAAGAAACAAACAAATTCTGGTTCTCTCATCTGGAATTAAATTGTGGAATGGGTTGCCTGAAAAAAGCGATAGGAAAAGTAACACACTCAACATTTAAAACTCTAGAAAAATGCAAGAGTAAATTATGGTGATGAGGAAGATTTAGCTTGGATACGCACAGGGCACAATAATCTTTATATAGAATAAGTCTCTGTAACAGGTAAGATTAGATAAGTTATACCAGGGGTTGCAAAGCCCGTAGTTACTGAGAGCCATATAAAAAATTATAAAAATTGTTGAGAGCCACTTTGAAGCACTATGGGTCGCCATCACATTCACAATGGGAAATTCCTTTTGTGATTCATGTTATAAAATTATTTTTTAATTTGGTGATTTAAAGATTTTAACTCTAACCTTAAATATGTTCAAGAAATATTTAATGCATCAGTTACTTAAGTAACAAAAATTTTAATATGTAAAATTTATAAAGTGCATACATACTCATAATTTTAGTCAACATTAATTACTGTGATTCTGTTGAAGCCTTTATACTAGCAAGTTTCTTTAAAGCTGGTTGATAGTGGTGGAGCAAAGTTCTGTCAGAAAAATTGAAAGTAAAATTCCAAGCAAAGGTATAACTTACCTCTGTTCAAGTGATACCTTTTTGCTGAAGGCAGAAATTAGTTCTTCGGCTGACACATTCCAGACTAAACTCAGAAAGCTTTTATTTCTTTAAAAAAATAGATTTCTTACCTTTTTATTATATTTTTTATTTGAGGAAATCAATGTCAATGATATTGATAAACTAACTCTTGATTTATGCTAGTTTTTAATTTTTACAAAATTATGATAAATATGTTAGTTTAAAATAAATAACGTTTAATAACAAATGTTTGTTTTTTTAAATTGTAAAAGTGATTTTATTGTTCACTTATAAAAAGATATAGTTTTGTCATGTTACTACCTTTAGTCTATAGTTACTTGAGGAAAACCTTAATAGACTTTTTTTTTAGATAGTTCACAAGGCTATCAATATTTCCTATTCCAAAGGGCAAATTGTTTTTTCTTCTTACAATTCAAGTTTGAAGCAATGGGAGCGAGTTCTATTTCTTTAGTTCCATACACTGAGGAAATTTATGTCTAAAAAATAATAATTTTATAAAACAAATGAATCATGTAATTTACAAATTAAGGATATAATATATATCATTAAAATTGAAGACTCACATGTGATTGTACCCATTTTCTGAATTTGTTTATTTTGTAGTTCATGGGCAAGACAACTGAGGGACCCTACATATTCAGATGATTCATTTTTCTAGAAATAAATTATGTTTATTAAATTAAATTAATTTACAGTTATTTTTTGTTAAAAAAGGAAAAATTGTTTCCAAAATATTCATGAATTGAGAGTGATATAATATATCAATTTATAACACTTGAGTAAATAGTGTTTGTTTATTCACTGGATAATAACTAAATTTGTAGTATTTTACTTAGAATAGAAAGATTTAAAAGGTGTGAAAGTTAGTACAAAAAGAAAATAAAAAGTACATATTTAAACAAAGAAAAGTATATGCATTCAATAGTTTGTGTTGTTGCATTTCAAATCTGCCTTTTATTTCTTCTAGGCAAAAAGTATGATGGTCCAGAAGTGGATGTATGGAGTTTAGGTGTGATATTGTATACACTTGTCAGTGGGTCTCTTCCATTTGATGGACAAAACCTTAAGGTACATTTCTGTTGAGCTTTCAAAAATCAAATTAATGAGTAGAAATGCAAAACAGTAAAAATAAAAAAATCATAATTTAGAACTAATTTTACTGATGAAAAATATTAACAGAAAGGTATTTTGATATAAAAAGTTGTTAAATATAATTTATTTTAGGAACTTAGAGAAAGAGTTCTTAGAGGCAAATACAGAATACCCTTCTACATGTCAACTGACTGTGAAAATCTTTTAAAGAAGTTCCTTGTTTTAAATCCATTAAAACGGGCGAGCCTAGAGGTAAAAAAACAACTTTTAAGCTTTATAACTGTATTCTCTTTTTTATTTTTTTTATTTTGCGTACCTTCATTAATAATTCTGGTTTCATAAGCAAACAAGTAATAAAAAAACTCAAATGAGTATTTAAACACATTTTCTAACAAAGTATTTCAGATTGTTTATGCAAGGGAAATCTTTCTAGATTACATTAAAAGTCATTTCAAATCAATAATTTTGAAACTGTACAAAACAATTGCTATCTACAAATTGCAGCTAAAATTATGGGAGTAGAACGATAAGAGATTTTCAAAAATTCCTTCTCCAACATTGTACTAAATATTATTAGCTACTGTTTGGTGTTTGTTTCAACCCGATAGATGTTATGATTGGCGAGAAATTGACAAAATACTGTTTTTTTTTGGGGGGGGGGGGGGGGGGG
>MUZC01004417.1:65009-110098 GCA_002072015.1 Radix auricularia | reverse complement strand
TGGATTTTCCAGGCAATTCAGAAAACCTTTTCGGTAATTTTTTGGGCCCATTCACATTTTTCCCCAAGAGAAATTGAGTTAAAAAGAAGTTACCTGCATTTAGGTAGATTTTGAGTAAAACGGGAAATGATAAAACACTGGCAAATTCAAAATGCACTTAACATCTCCTAGACTATAGTAGTTACACTACTTGGAGACCACTTACGGCTTTCTTGCTTAGTAATATGATAGATTGTGTTAATAAAATAATAAAATCTACCCATAAGTCATTTTTTAGCCTCTATTACAAAAACGCACCTCAATAGACATCTTTAGAAATGAATTCACAGAATGTAAAAACTATTCAGTGCAGGATAGAAGATGTATTCAACTTCCGGAAATGGTAGCAATAGCCTTCGCTCGTGTTTTCACTCCGTTGTCAAAGTTTCGTGGTAGTTTTTACGTTTTTTTTTCCTTTGAAGATGTGATTTTGCTATACTTTTTTGTTAAAATTATAGTACTTTACTTCAGGTAAAATTATCTCAAGACGGTTTTTGGATATGTAAAATAACCTTTCTTATCCTAAAAGATGAAGTCAGCATCACAATAATAGTATAAATACATTTTCAGCAATTTTCATAATTTCATAATCATTTAATCGCAATTCGGGAAAATCTTACCGGACTGACGCGGAAGTTTTCCGAAAACCTTATGGCACATTAAGAGTTAGCTTGTACAGAAAGTCACACAAGTGCCCTCCAAGAGACAATAATGCCATATCTGGGAATCACTGCTATGAATCACACTAACTCAGAAATAGTGTAACAAACTTCATTTTTAAAAAAATCAACTAATGTTAACTGAGAGGTAAGCACGATGATGTCACCGTCACCAAAAGACCGCTGTGGTGACGTGATGTGGTGGGACTAGAGTAGCTGAAGTCATTATGTACAGTCGGTTATGTCGACAGCCTAGGGGTTAGCCGAAAAGGGTCGCAATATCCGAGGTTCGAGATAAACAATATGGCGGCGAAATATTAACACGTGCTTGAAATTTCTTTATGTACATGATGTGCGTTAAAAATGAGAATGTACATGTAAGTGATTTTGGAGGGTTTTTTTTTTACACAGCAGCGTTTACTGGAATTTTTAGTTTTAAACATAATGCATGGCTCTTGCAGAATTACTTTTCAAAATATGTAGTATTTATGGGTCTATCAGACAAAGTTTCCCCGACCCTTGGGTTAACCGGTCCTTTAAAAAATTGAACGGTCTTAACATTTTAACAATCTTAGATAGGAAAGAGTGAAGAAATATTAGGGAGTTAGGAACATTATGCAAACCCCCACATATTGCAGTCCTGTGTTACAGCTATTTAATTCATCTTACGCCCAGTATATTTAACTGATTAGCTACCAAATTAAAAAACTGGCTGTAATTGAAGTATATGTGGGTCCCCTTTCCCACTAGCATGTATGTGTAGAAATTT
Organism: Radix auricularia; assembly: GCA_002072015.1. Classification (NCBI taxonomy): domain Eukaryota; kingdom Metazoa; phylum Mollusca; class Gastropoda; family Lymnaeidae; genus Radix; species Radix auricularia. The sequence goes on along the minus strand of MUZC01004417.1, from coordinate 108,631 downwards.
AGCTTCAGTTTCTTATTTCCTAACACATTTCAATAGTTAATATATCATTCTGTAGATAAATAAATTTTCTGTAAGTAATGCCTCTATTTTATTGTTAATTTATCGTTTTTAAAATGCTTTATTATGATTTTTTTTAAAACTCACGAAAAATCGGAAAAAAACGGGCACCTTTCCTTCAAATGCTTTACTTTTCAAAATATTTATCACTGCTAGCTTTTTGACTATTACATAGTACAGAAAAATGATTGATTACATTTTGCTGATAACATGTGGTTTTAAATAAACTTCCTGGCCTTAATTAAAGATCTGGTAATTAAAATTCTAGCAATAAAAAATAAAATAAATTAATGTTTAAATAAATAGTTTTTTTTATAACGCAGCTCACGGTAGTTGGTCAGTTAAGAATCGTTTTGGAATTAGAATTGGGTCTAATTTATTCTGATGCTGATTCCCGATACCTTGGAAAAATCCCAATACTCCGATTATTCCGATACGATTCTGATTAATCGTTTCATCACTAGTCTTTATGCAATTTTTTATTCTAAAAATCTTTAAAAAATTAATTATTATTTTCATTTTAAAATAAGTAAAGTATTAAAATATAATTAATTTTAATATTTTTAATTGAACTATTTTGTTTGTTGTTAAATGCATTATATATAAGGACAAAATGTGAAATAATTTGAAATGAAAATTGTGTATCTCATATGAACTCCCTTACATTTTTTAAATTTTATTTTGTCACATGCAACACAAAATTCTTTTTATTAACTTTTAAATGGTATCTTTTTGTCCTCAATTATTAAATATTATTGATATTTTTAAACATTATTTTTTTAAATTTATTTTTTGTTGTTGAGCGATTTGCATAGCTAATGACTGCTCTGTGAGATGATATTCATTTGTTAAATGACTTATCTAGACTCTGCAAGACAACAGGGACATGGATTTTTATAATGAAATTCACAAATTTCAAAGACAAATTTAATATGTAATTTGCTGGGACTCTGATTGATTTATAATTTTTAATTAACATGAAGATTCCAGAATGACACAGCTGCTGTAAGACATGTCAAGCATTTACAAGTTCTCAGTGTATTATCTATGCTATACTATTTAACTTGAATTTATCTTAAAAATTATTATTTTTATTCTTATAGTCTTGCTTTATGATTTGAGCAAAAAAATCAGCACACAAAAAAATTTAACAAATGTTAACTTTTCTACTGATCAATTACAGGTGGTGAAATCAGAAGGTGCAAAAATATTAAAGCACTGTTAACATAGTTTATAATAAGTAATTGTAAATATCCATTATGATTGTGTTTTAATTAACACTTAATTCTCCATTGAAACAAATTTTATCCTATCCCCTCTTCCCCCGTAAGGTAAACAAGAGATATCTAACTTTATCATTAAATGTAAATTGATTTTTGTCAAAAAACAAATTAATATAAACCTCTCTTTGCTGGTTTATGTTTATGAAAACTTTTTTAAAAAGTTATTAGAAAACTGTTTATAAAAAATAATGAAATGCTAATTATTGCTTTACAAATAGTGAAGTCTTTTGTCTGCTGATGCACTTCTTCCCTTTATATTGTAACTTCAGACCATAATGAAGGACAAGTGGATGAATATAGGTTATGAAGAAGATGAACTTAAACCATTTGTAGAGCCCCCGCCTGACATAAATGAGCCCATGAGGATAGGTAATGATGTTGGCAAACCTGCCGCCACACAGCCCTAGCGCTCTTGCTTCATCCTTTTGAGCGCTGAATTTTTTTGTTTTTAAAGTATTTGAAAATCTTCTGTTGCATAGTTGGTCTACCACTGGATGTCTCCTTGTACCATAACACCTTTTGGTCAATCTTTGTCATGTCTTTGTTTTGTAAGGAGGGCCATTTGCATGGTGCATGCCAGGGTCTTTAAACCTAAGACTGCCACTGTACTGTTAATGACATGGATTTGGCTGAACTTTAAAAAAATTTTTATCCATTTTTTTTTTACTACTTCTTCTTGAAAGTAAATGCTATACCAGACAGGGGCAATCTTTACATGTTTGTTTTTACTCACCCTACTTCCTTGATATGCAGTTGTTCCCACAGGTTAGATGTAGAAGGGCCCTCCTTAATTTTTATTCACCTGGAAATGTTACCATGTTTTTCTCAGAATATGTTTATTTTATTGCTCAGACAATAATGAAAGACCGCTGGATCAATATGGGTTATGAAGATAGAGAATTAAAGCCATTCAAAGAGCCGTCGAAAGACGAACTAGACTTGCAACGGATAGGTAATTGTTGTGTGACATTCCTTCGCTTGAGATTTCCTACAATTTCTCTTTGGTAACAAAAGAGCATAACAATGCAATTATTTTCATATTTATGTCATTTAGATGATGACATAAACACCTATAAGATTACATCATATAGTTGACATAGTGATCAATTGAAAATGTGTGTGAGCAATTCCATGGTTACTGTAAAGGTTGCACCCTTGTCTCCAATTATTGTTTATTACTTTCTAGATGTAGATGAACACTAACTGCTTTTAAACTTAACCATCGAAACTACTCCAAGAATATACAGTTTCCATAATAGTCGTCATTGTTAATCATTGCAATTTGTAATTCCGAAAGCTCTAAGTGAATTGTGATTTTTGCTTTATAAAAATTTAATTTGATTTTCAATATTCTGTTCCTTTGCAAATATCCCGTGAGTCAATAAATGATAACATTTACATTCAGTCTCTTAACATTGACGTTAAAAATTATCATTTTCAATACATTTGAAACTAATATTTAAGGACACTGAACATAACACACATTATCTATTTTAATTTACAAAAGTAACTCATATTTGCAATGAGAATTTGTTTTTATGTGTTTTTTAAAATGTGCATGTTGCATGACTCTTGCTTCAAGAGAGCTTGACATTTTTGTATGTGTGTCAGATTTTAATCCATTCTCTTGTATCTGTAGAATACTTAAACTATAGTAAGATAACATTTCCCTAAAGCATGTTCAAGTAAAGTTGCTTTTCTCTTATAAACATTGTTGATGTGTTTAATTTTCTATTCTGAAAAATTCACAAGTCTATTCATCTTTCACCTAATGATGCAAATATTTGTTCATATTTAAACACATTTAATTTTTAAAATCCTTGCTCAACTTATTTAGCACCTCTAAGACAATACCTTTGTTCCATTGCGCAAATAAGCAATTAAGAATTAAGCTTATTTACTGTACTTTCCAAGCACTTAGTGAAATAAAGGGCTGTGTTGGTGAATACTCATTACTATTTTGTTGTAAATAATTATATTAATCTATGTAAATTAACTCATTTGAGATAAAAGTGACCTTTTTATTGTGCAGAATAATAATACTGTGTCAAAATTCAATGAAACAAAACATTTCAGTAAATTATGTTCAATTAAATTGTTTAAAGTCTCAATTTGAAACTGATTTCATCTCTAGATCTCATGTGCAACATGGGATACAGTCGTAAGGATATAGAGGAATCATTGAAAATGCAAAAGTATGATGATATTCATGCCACATATCTTTTGTTGGGAAGACGAACAACAGACGTAAGTACTTTTGTAAGTGTCATGCTTTTTTGGCTTAATGTTGTCCATTTTAGTTTTGTTTAAAGGCCATATTAAAACTTTCCTTAGATCAGATAAATATAATTTTAACATTTTATTTTAGTATTGTTAATGTTTTCACAATTTTGAAAAAAAAATTATAATTTAAAAAAAATTGTGCTTTATTTAAATTGAAGATGAAATGATCCTTGTTTACTATTGATAAAAATTTGAAATTAAAATCTTGTCAAAATAAATAAGATTGTCTTAAATTAAATACTAATTTTTAAAAATATCAACTTAGTTTTTAAAAATTTCTAATGATTATCTATTGTCCCAATAGGATGTGCAAAAAACCTTACTAATATGCATAATCTCATACTAACAAAATTACATCATTTTCATCACTGCCAATACTAACAACTTTTTAGTTTAATAATAGTTTTGTGATTAATAATCTCTTAAACTGTTTAGTTTTTAAAAAATATATTTCAATTGAAGAGGGATTTTAAAAAGATTGTTTTCTCTCACAAATGTATAGATATGGTACTTCTAGCTGTAAGCTGTCTCAAGTTTTAAAAATATGAATGAACTGTTTTATTTTGTAGCCTTATCATAAACAATCCTATTGCATTGTTCTTCTCATAACTCCTCTATATTGCTTTAAGAGAAAAAAATTTCACAATAAAATTGTTCCAGTATTCATCCCAGTTGTACAGGCCAGTGTTTCCCCTAAATGACCAAACTATTCTTTGGGATTTAAGAGCTGAAGAATACAAACCTAATAGTGTATCCCTTTTCAATCATTTAGTTATCCCCTAAGCAAAGTAACATTATCATTTTTTTTTTAATCTTCAAAAGTGATGGTTTAAAATGATAAGTTAGGACATATGTTTTTATATTAGTTGTACCGGTATGAACTGAACAATGCTATTTTGTAGTGAAGTAATTGAAAATCTAAGCATGTATTTTTATTTAATTTTTCATTTAGAAACTCCTTCATTAAAACTCAAAACCAGTTTTGTTAGTTTTTCTTTTTCAATAAAGAGTAATTTTTAAAAAAAATTATTATTCTTGATTAAACCAAATATTTAAAATTCTATTTGTTTAATTCTGAAATTAATGCATCAAAATTGAAATAAAAATCTTTATCTTACTAATTTAACTGTAGTTACCCATCTGTAATCTGCAACAAAACAAAGTTATTGTTTTATTTATATATAAATATTAACATTTTTCACTTGTTTAAACTATTTCAAACTAACTCAAAGCATGTCTCACTAGTCACTTGAAAATTCTTTTCTGCATCTGTGTCCATAATCAACATAACAGCATGTGATGTATTGTCTCCCTTTCAGTTGGAAGGCAGTGACCGATCAGGTAGCAACTTGTCTCTCCAGCAGATTCGAGCTCCTTCATCGCGGCCACATGACAACAACAGTTCTGGTCAATCTCCCAACAAGGTGCCTCGCAGCCAATCAGCCACCAGCAGCTCAAATAATCAGAAGCCAAGGCGTTACAGCCAGGGTGGTGAAAACAATGGCAATGGTATTAATAAACGTTGGTGTTTTGTGACTGGACATCACATTTTTCATTTATTCCTTTTTCATCTCTAGAGTGTAACCATCCATGCTGTTTTCATTATAGTTCATCATTATTGCTTTGTTATTTTTTAAAAGGGTCACTTCTCCTAATTGAACCATGAACCTAGTAAAAGACACAATTTTTAAACATTTATTTAATTAATTTTTAAAAATATTTTGTTTTCATTTTATTTTAAATATTTTTTTTTTACATCCTTTTTATTTCTAAACCATATTAATGTTATCCTCTCTGTACTGTTATAGTTACAAAAATGATTTCTATGTAATTGTAGTTAAAATCTGTCTGAATTTTTATCAACATTAAAATATAGATGCTCTTCTTTATATGTTCAGAAAATCTCATTTAAATTTATAAATTTACTTATTTGATCTGCTAACTAAGCAAATGTTAATCTTAGTTAAAAACTAAATTTCTCAAGGTTTCTTATCAATACCATAATACCATATTTCATCACTTCTGGGTGTGTAACAGAGCAGGGATATTCTAAAATTTAAGATAGCTACCCATTATTGATAATTAGTGAAAATTAATAATGGTTAAATTATCATAACTATGAAAGTGATAGAAATGTAAATAAATAGTGAAACAAGATAGGTTTAGACATTGGGCTGGGGGAGGTGGACTATTTGAGCATTGAACTCCAGTTTCCTCCTCTTCAAAGCTCCAAATCCTGATTCCTACTTCTGGGATCAGCAGATCTGTTTATTTCTACACTAAAGCTTTAGTAAATACATTTTTAAGCCATGTTTTAGTAAGAACTTTAAAAACTTAAATTTTTAGTTGTAAAAAAATGTGGTTAAAAGAACAACTAAGTTACAGAATACCTTAGACACTAACTTGACAGTCACTGGACTTTGGGGGTGAGAATATGAGCTAACAGAATCTTTTCTTCATCTTTGTTTGATACTGTCTTCATATCTTATGAAAGGCCATACATACCCTTAAAAAATATCAAATTGCTGACATACCATATATACACGTACTATAGCCCGTTCGTTCATAAGCCGACCCACCCTCTTTTGGAAGAGTATAGTATAGAAAGTGTAACCGGCTCGTAAGCTGACCCCAAGAGTTACGGCATGTTATTGTTTGTGTGGTAAACAGTGGCGAAAGGGCGTACATTATAATTCCTTGTTGTAAACAAAATGTATAAAACAATGAGCAAACATTGACAAAAGTAAATTACATGATAATAAGGTAATAATTTCTATAGCTTCTAGTAGAGGAATCGAATCTTGTAGAATGTAGACAAAAATCTTAATGATCTACAACAACACCAACATTCAATGTACATGCAGAAATCACCTATGACCCGCTCGTAAGCCGACCTCCCAACTTTACCCACTAGATTTTGTCTCAAAAAGATCGGCTTTAGAATGAGTATATACAGTAATTATTTTTTAAATCTCATGAATTTTCATCAATATTTGGCTAGCTGAAGAATTCCAAAATTGTGCACTGAGTAACCATGGTTTGATGTTTTCATCTTAAAATAAAATTACTCTTTCAAGGAAGACTTAATAGAAAGAATTAAATAAAGTGCACCTTGTACGAACTGATGAAAATTAGTGATTAAAGAGCAGCAGAAAACCAGGGAACTTTCTTTAATAGCCTTTTCATTTCAAAGTTTGCATGTGCCTAATAAATTAACATTTGTTTGCAAATAAAGGGAATATTTATACTGAAATTTAACTAAAGCACAAGTATAATTATAATTTTTAGTTTGCACATACCCTTTAAACATGTGAATGAATCTTCCTGTGGATTACATTCTGAGCTTTAAAATTATTTTAAACAATTTAAGTGTTTTTAATGCAAAAAAACTGACAAAATTACCAGAGCACATGCAGTAAATGTGTTTACCATATTTATAGATGTTGCAATGCAGCCTTAAAGTTAAAACATTGTAGATTTCCTAACATCTGGCTGTTCATAATGCTTGTGGATCCTTCTTTTATGCACAAGTAACTGGTGAATTCACATCACAATTTAAAAATAAAAATTCAGTCTTTTGAAGATTATGTATTGAAAATTTCTTATAAGTTTTGTTTGAATTTCATTGCAAAAGCAATTCACAGGTTGTTTTCTAAGGATGAAGGAAAAAAACATATATTAGTCTTATTTGCAAATAAAAACTCATGACATTTTCCTTTTGTGTTGATAGGGGACTGTATTTGCTGGTTTCTATAACTGCGTCTTTACTGGCTTAAATGAAAATTGTGCAATGAGTCGAAAAGGCCAACGATAATATTTGGGTGAAATTAACCAAATCCACGATTTATATCACACTGCCTAGGAATTTGTTATGTCAATACAGATTTGTAGTGGGTGGAAAATCTCTGTAAATTCTTAGATGATTTCTTTTTCTTACCATTCCTTTGTCAGTTGCTTTGTAATTGTCTTTAGTTAATCTAACAATGATTGTTATTGAGATGAAAGAATTTTGATTGACTCCAAACCATTGTGGTTGTAGAAAAAGTTTGATTTGACTTTTCCAACAAAAAATGTACAATGATTATGGTAAGATCTAAACTTAATGGTATTTCTGTGATTTCTTTCTCAGCTATGACTTTGGCTACATCAAGACATCCTGTGAATATTTCCAAATTTAAAATATTTACAGTCATACATAAGAAGCCATCTCCCACTATTTAGTTGGTTTTGATTTCCTTCAAACCTGTGCCTGAGCTCAAATGTTTGGATGGAAAGTAATAATGTCTAAACTTGGCTTATGCTTGGGGCCATCTAAGTGAACTTAAGCTTTTGTTTCCAAGGGAAGAATTTAATAATGTCTACTTATGCATATACTTATACATATGTTACATAAGTAATAATTTTTGTAAGATAGCTGGGTTTGATTTTTTTCACATTTACCTTATCAGTCCTTTTTTTTCTGACATTTCACATTCACATAAACTCTTTCAATAATTATTATCCAGGAAAAGTTAAGAATTCAATACATTTCCTTTTTGCAATCTGGAATATTCTTTGGGCCAGTACATTCAATAAATCATAAACATATTTGCTTGATCCCATTTTTATGTATGATGCAACTTAACTTGTGACACCCTTGACTCTGCTGAGAATTAGACAGTTTCTTCAATATACACAGCATGTTTGTGATAGCTTGAAATCATTGGCGAATGAATATATGTTTGTATAAAAATTGTGTAACTCACTCATAACCCAACCACACCAAAAAATAACAGTACAGCGTAAACAAAACAGTTTGGTCTACCATAACACCGATATTCAATGCACATATAGAATCACATTTGACCCGCTCATAGGCTGACTTGCCGCCGCTCCTTGCTGTCAAACCTTCTAGATTCTAGCCGTATGGCTGTTTCCCCACACCCCTCTCTTGATTAATCTGCGCCTATTACGCCATTTTCCCTAACTGGAAAAATCCATAAGTTGATTTTTTTTTCGGGTCCCTTTGAGTTCCAGAGTCCGACCTCATTTTTATACCAGCATTTTTAAATGCTCTATTTTAACAAAAATATGTTTTTCTAATTTTAAGAATTTAGTGTAATTACAATCCAATTATGGAATTTTTATGTTTGTTTGATTTAATTTTATGCCATTGAATCATAAACTTAACTTTTTTTGTTATTAAACTACTTGTAATTCTATGTGATTATTTTAAAAGAAGAGTTTAACTTTTTAAAAAGAACTTTATTATTTTTTTTATTTGTAATGTTTTTCTTCCTTTTAGTTAAATTTTTGTGTGTGAAATGGTTGTTCTCCTTACCTTTTACCTAGTGGTGGTTAGGTTTTTAATAGCCTTTTGTATTTTAAACTTTGTAGAGTTTGATTTCTAACAGAGTATGTTACCCACTTATTTTCTAGGATCAGGTAGTGTGAATGCATCCCAAACACAGTCAAATTCATCTAGAAGGCCGAACATAGAACCTCCTGCCACAAAACAAAGCACCCTAGAAGAGAGGATGGGAAAAGTTTCTGTTGGAAGTAGCAACAGTGGTACTCCTGTAGTGACTTCCGACTCTCCTAAGGTAATGAGTGATTTAATATTTTTTCTTCTGAGAAATCATTTTAATTTGTGTAGTGGTTTCAATAATCTCATGGGAGCTTGCTGTTTATTTTAAGTTAGGAATTCTCGTTTAAGTTGTTTTCTTAGTTGCAAACCCTTTACCCTGTTTGTGTTAAGAAAACTTACAATAACTTTTTTGTTTGTAGTTTAAAAATACAATCACAAAATAAAATTGGTTATTGCTTACTTCCTTGAAGAGAAATACATTTGAATTTAACTTTGAATTATATGAAAATTATTTCCATTAATAACCCTTTGGAAACTACTTCTTTTTCGGCATGCCTTTGCAAAATAGAGCACTTTTTTCAAGAATGAGACATACTTCACAAAATGATTTATACAACATAAGCAACTTTACTTTTATATGTCAATGTATATTCTTGTAGAAAAATATATGAACTAATGCAATCTTGGTAGTTGTCTACAATTATCTAATTTGCATTATTTATACATGCACATTTTTTTCCCCTGTGAATAAACATGATTTACCTACAATATTTTGAATTTCTTGATGGTGAACGGTTAAAATAAATCCTTACACTTTTGTTTTGAGAAACAAGGCACTTGGGGGCCATTTTGACAAATCTTACTCAAGGTCCTGCTCACTTTTCCAACCTTAAGGTGATTTTTGGTATTACAGGAATGATTTTTTTCCCGTTGTTGGGGACAGAACACGCATATATATGACCTAGTGATTTATCTCGAGCTTTGTGTCACTAAGAAAGTTGTAAGCTTACCTTCTGGTCTCTTTCACGAACATTTGATGTTTTAAAAAAAAAAACAACTTCAGTGTTGATGGGACTTTTTTTTTCCAAAAAATTGTTTGGACTCATCTCTATCAAGTTTAGAACCCCTGATACTAAACCAAGACTTCATACAAATAATATTCTCATAACCCTTGTGATCTTCATCACTTTCAGATTCACTTGAAATCAGAAATTAATAGAATACAGTTGAACCTGGTTTTGTCGTCGTAAACCAATAGGGCGGCAAAATATTATCATGCGCTTGAAATTTATTTATGTACATAATGTGCGTTAATAAATGAGAATGTACATGCATGTGTTTTTGGAGGTTTTTTTTGCACAACAGCGTTGCCATTATTCCAGTATATACATAGTATAAAAATATACGTCATCATGGTTAGTGGAGCTCAGCTAGTGAATGGTTTTTGTTTTTAAATTGGCTTAGTTGGCAAAGCATAGAATGAGAACTAACACTGGCAGGTGGTGATATCACCTGTTGTTTGAAGTCACCATCAGACGGCTCAAGGGGAACATTTCATACGCACTTAACGGTTAATGGTTTTACAACTAGGAGTGAAACGTGAATATCAGCCGCAATAATCGTCCTTCAATATCACACAGTTTATCGTTCATGTTAAATAATACTTAGATAAAACGCCCAATAATATAAGGGCATCAGGGTACATAAAAGTTTGTATAAGACGCGTCTTATATACGTGAAAATAACTAACATTTTCAAAAGCTGGCAATTGGTCATAGGGATTGATAAAACCAACGTTAAGTGGCAAATTTGGCCCCCCTCTGTGCTCAAGATATCCGATGACAAAATGCTAAGACAAAGAGAGAATTTTGGCGGTTCCACTTCAAAAACGTCGACTTAAGACGGTTGGCAAGTTAACCGAGGTCGAGATATGGGGGTTCGACTGTAGCTAAAAATATTCTCGTCAGAGTCACTATCAGACTTTTGAAGTTTCATATCACTTGCAACACAAAAGATGCAGTCTGCCATTTTAATAACAAGAAGTGCAAGTAATAAATGAAGCAATATCAGCTGTTAAGATTACTAGCCTGGAAATTGAGATCCATGAATGAATTTCGTCTCCAAAGGGTTAAGACAAGTTAGATCTCAAGAGAAACCAATCTTGACCCTCTATCTGATAAAAAATTGAACTAAAAGATATTAGTCAAGTGTTTTGTTTTTTTCTTTCTATACAAGAGGGTTGAAAAAATGTTGCCTCATATTTTTGTGTGTCGCATGTTTTTGTTAAATTCACATTAAAAAATTCACAAAAGAAATCTTTCCTGATATGTTAGGCACATTATCTAACACAAATTTTTATTATGCAAAGTTTTGCATTGTGTATATATTTTTAATCCATAGTAGTTAGTCAAATTGCATGTTTATTGAACACGTCTTTTCTTCTTAGGCCTTTTCAGGGGTTTTTCCCAAACAAATTTATAGCTTAAAACAACACACTCCAAATTTGCTTAAATTTTGTTCCCACCAAAATTTGTAATAAATATGAATAAAATGAAGCCTGCTTGTATACTAGGAATTGATCCAATAGTATATTGTTATATGTCCTGTATCCTGTAAGCATATATCAAAGACACAAATCCATCTTTGATAACATTGCATCACATTAAGCAATACTTGCCGCATTAAAATTCATATCCACTTTTATAAAACTTAAGAGTTACTTCATCCTTGTATCCCTTTACATGGCCTGTCCGTTTCTCAGATTGAAACTGGCAAGAGTACAGTCAACCATTCTGACAGTACAGAAGCGGTTAGTTTGCTCAGCAATAAACCCAAGAGCCCTTCCAAAAGCTCCATAGATTCTCCTAAGGTATGGGGAAAACACATTTTGGGACAAGTGTGGAGCTCTGCTTTTGTTTCACTAAAATTGGGCTTCAAGGGTTCGACCAATATTACTGTAACAAGCAGAATTCATTTAGTAAATTAATAACCATATAATATTTAAATGTATTCATTCATAGACAATAGTTAAGCTGGCATTTGGTATATCTTATTTAGTTTATTATCTCTTTCTTGCTGAAAATTTTATAACGCATAAATATATTACAATTTTGTGAAATGTTCAAATCAGAAAGGTTCACAAAATTTTAAAAATCACCAATGTTTAGTGTATTATTGTTCTACCAAAAAGCTAATTTCATTACAAATAAAATACTTAACATGAAGTATTAACTTTTAATTCTTGTTCAATGTTGAAGTATTAACTTTTAATTTGCTGTTATATAATAAACTAAAAAACAAATGCTTTATCTAATTTGGTATTTCTGATTGTAGACTGAGAGAGAAAAAAGTTCTTTAAAAAATATTTTTAAAGTTTAAAAATATATTTCTTCTTAAATTGGTGTAGTTTTTTTTTGACTTAATTATTTTAAGACATGTTTTAAGCCAAAATAATATTATATAAATCTCAATATGTATATTGCTTTTTTATAATCAATGTAATCCACAATTTAAATGATAAATTGACTATATTTTAATTGTTACTTTTAAAACCAGCTAAAGAGGCTTTATTTTGTTCTTTCAAATGTGTGCTTAAAATATGCACACTTGTAAAATGTCATCAATTTATGAAATTTTTAAAATCAGTGAGTGTTTAAAATGTTGCTGACAAATTTTTAATTTAGGAACTGGCAATAATTTTTATTTTTTATATCAATTAATTTAAATGCCGACTACATAATCACTGACCTGCACGTAATTTAACTCCCTGAATTTATACCTTTAAAAATGGTTTTAAAATTTACATGAAAATAATCCCTTTAATGAATCGAAAAATTACAAGGGCCATTTTAAAGCATTAATCTGATCAAGCAGACATGTCTTTGTGACTGGCACTACCACCATAAATAATTCAATAAATAGCAGGTTCAACTATGTATATTTTCTTATTAGATGCATGCGAGAAAAGGTTCAAATCATACCACCTCATCATCAAAAGAGAATGCAGCCCCCACCTCGCGCTCAAAGACACCTCGGGGCTCAACAGAGGGCATGAAGGTATGGGGATAAAAAGTGCCTTCTCATCCATATGTCAACCTTACAGGAATCCCTTGTAAATTTGGGTATTTGGTTCCTAGCAAAGTCCAAATAGGCATTCTCTTTTCCATCATGCTGATAGTCCAAATACTGTGCGAAAAATGAAGCCACAAATATGAAATTAGTTACTAATAAATTATTGTGTAATTTTACTTTATTTAATTTTAAAAAGTGTTGACATAACCTTAACCAGTTACTTTTACCAAATTAAAATCAGACATAACACCTTGAATCAAGTGTTCATTTACAGTTTAAAATATAAGTTGAAGCTTATTGAGTATTATCTAGGTTAATTGTCTGTTTAAAGGTCCTCGTTACATAGGATTCCTGTAACAGATTTTAAACCTGCTCCTGTTTGTACAAAAATCTTGCCCAGACACTTTTTAGTAATTGATCATTAAATGATTATTAAACTAAGTCCTTTTATAAATATGTTAAAATAAATAAAATGTCAAATTATAAGTATCTTTGTAAAATTTGATGATACTTGTATTTGTAATATTTTGTAGTAATTGAAAAATCTTCATGAACCCTGTTAATGCACTCAATTCCTCAATAATTAATGACTGTGCTTGCCAAGATCTTTTGTAGGACTGCATGTTAATTAAACGGTGGTTATGGGTTTTTATTTGCTCCTTTGCTTGCATGTCAATTAGGCTGATGTATTAAAACCATTTTCCTTATTTTGTGTACTTAACAGTTAAATAATTGTACATAATAGTTACATAATTTATGTAAAATGGAGAAAATATATACAAATCAATACAGAATATTGTTTTAGCAATAATAATAAAAACTATTGCATAATATAGTATTCTCTATTATACATATGTTTATTTTGGAAAGAAGGTTGGTAAGTAGAAGTTAATTTTATTAATGCAAAGAACCAATTGAATTGATAAGAACTTATATACTCATTTTACTCTTTTAATGTGTATATTATTCAACCAAAATTATGCTATAATAAACTGACCACACGTGTTGAAAAGAATTGGTCTTTATATTCAATGACCTAGATCACTGGACAGACTGCAATAAGGGCAACGATGCCAACTAGAAAGAGTAATCATTCTGGCTCTGCATCCTCTTCCTCTGCAACTCCCAAAACTATCATGAGTCATAGTCACAGTACAGGCATTCCTCGTAGGAGTACATTTAGCCCTGGAGACAACAGGGCCCAGACACCCTCAGACAAGCCAAGACCCACTAATGGTCAAGACACCCGCAGGTTTGACGAGTTTTTTTAAAATCACATAAATTTATGATTATTTACTAAAGAGATGTAATTATCAAATTTTTCACTGTAAATAACAGATAGCCTAGGTTTATTTAAAAATTAGTAAAATTTAATGGAATTTAAGTGTTGGAAAATTATGGTTCAGGGAGTCATCTATGCTTTGAGAAGGTGTCATGTTTTAAGGTAAATATTTCATTTTTTATTTCTATGAAAACAAGCAATTCAAGCTCTACACCTACTGAAGCCCCAACCAGCACAAGTTCAACTCCCAACCCATCCATTACTCGACCCAAGGGGCACTCTAAGTCTAACAGTATGTCTCAGTCAGCACGTGCTAATGAGTTGCCTGTTAGTATAACAGATGGGGACCAGAGACCTACGTATGTATTGTCTCTTATATTATAAAAGTTTCCTTGATTTTATTTTTATCTATAGCTCTAAGTGTACTGTTTGTCTCCTTTTGCAACTTTTTTTAGTTACGAGTTTTTTCTACAGTGTAACTTCTTTAAAATCAATTCAGAGTGGGAAAAAGTCACCCTTAACTTAAAAAGTCATGTAGCTTAACTACATATAAATTCCTTTTATGCATGTATTATGGTCATTGTAAAAGTAATTCTATTTTTATTTGAGAAGATTTTACATAATGAAACATGTTTGGAATAAAAAAAATGTTGTGAAAACAGGACTGCTCCAGGAAAGACTCCAGCCATCTCTCCAGGGGTTAAGCAAAATTTAACTCGTGGTACACAGGCAAGAAACACATTCCATGGTCGTGATGCGAGGAAACAAGTGGTGAATCCATACAATGGCCCTGGTGGCATGTCTCAACATCCTACAGACTCCACCAACATACCTGGTCAACGCCCATCATTTTTTAACAGAATCACATCTAAGTTCAGTCGAAGGTGAGTATTTCTTGAAACAAAAAGAAAAAGTTAAGTTTCTTTTTTCTTCTTCCTTTTTGTTACCTTTTTCAGTTAGTTTATTTACATGATATAATTTCAATAATATGAGGCTCTATTAAGCTATGAAATATTTGTATTCGATGAAGTCTGATTTCTTCATTTAATATTCTTCTCAACATAATATTCTGAATAATTTTATTTTTTAACTCATGAAAAAAAGAGTGGTGGATTGGATACTATACTAGGCCCACCCGAAATAAATAAAGATTGTTCCAAACATACCCTATAATTAGATATGGATTTGATAAACCAAAATATAGTATATTAAATTTGATTAAAAAAAAAATTGATTTTGAATTCTGCACTTAAGAGTTCCAATTCTACAATTAATATTTGTCACATCTACACAGATTTGCTCCTTCACTACCAACTTGATTTTAACCCTAGAATTGTTCTAACCAATGATAATTGGCAATTATAAGCCTTTTTGAAGTTACATTCCAGATATTATCACCACTAATTTTCAATTTATAATATTGATAATTTGAATACATTTTTTAAGAAGAATTGAATACATAAAAATGTAGTTGCTAACTATTACACCTATCAAAATGTTTGAAACGACAATTTAATTGTATTGTTACTGGCTCAATTTTTTTTAAAAGATAAAGACTTGATCCCTTCAGCTGAAATAATGAGAAATGAATTGTATAACTTTAATTCACCTGAATTCAGCTATATTTTCAAAATAAGTACCTATAACTATATTTACTAAAAGACAATATTTTCTAGTATTACAAAAACAAGGTTTGGGGTAGTTAGATCAATTTAAGGTACCTTACTATTCATATATAAAGTAGTCACATTCAATGTTCCCTTTAAGTTTCATTGGTTATGTGTATATTTTTAAAAAAACTCTTGTGCAAATTATCAATTTTTTTCTGTTCAAAATTTCACATTCCATTAATGAATATATATTATCCACTTCAAAATTTGCTATGCAGTATCTATCAACTGCTGCACTTTGTCTGGGAAATAGCTGTGCGAGCCACACTGCTAAAAGGGAACATTGGTCACATTTACTAACTCTGTAAAGTTCAAGATTAACATAAACATACATTATAAAACAAAAAATGTGTTCATTCTATAAGATAATTTAACAAAGTATTTTTAGAAAAACTATGTTTGATAGCTCTAGTAATTTTTGTCTAGCATACGAAAAGGATTTCAATGGCATGACCTAGTAGACAATGCATTTATATGGTAAAATGATCAGTTCTCAATAATTGTTCCCCTATCTCTGTATGTTTGTTACCATCAAAACTGAAACAAACTCAAAGAGGTATTTTTAAAAACCAGTAAATAATTATAAACATTGGAATACCTTGGAGAAGCTGATTGAGATAAGTTTTAGTCAAAATTTAATTGGTTGCAATTACACGCTGAAAACAATATTCATTTAAAAATTATATCAAAATGTAAAAAGAAGGCACTGTTTCTAGTCCCCTAAAAGTAAACATATAGTTAAATATAGCATATATATTTTTCTGAAGTAGCTGGATTAATATTCCCCAAATATAACTTAGGTTAGCAGTCGATACATGAAGTCTTGGTCTTTTTTTAAATGAATTAATATCAAATGTTTCATGAAGTCTTGGTCTTTTCAATAGTTTTATTGAAAAGCAGAAATACTTAAGGGACATTTTCTGTTAATAAAAAGAAAATACCAGCAATATAATACTTTTTATAAAAAGTTATTTTAAATTAATCATGAAACGTGAATGATTGCATGATTATAATTTGCATGATTTTTATAATTAATGAAAATTAACTAAATATAAAAGCTCTTGCTTTAAAATTGTTACACTCATGTTAAATTCCATATATTCGTTAGTCGATGAATGCCATAAATATATAATTTCTTTTTCAGAATAAAGTATTGTCAATTTGAAGAAATGTTTGTTTTAAAAGATTCAAAATTGAAGTTTATTACCATAAATTTGTGTATACTTTTCTGTAATCTGAATTTTTCATTGTTCTTTATCCATCTTACTCAGTCCTGGAATGAGGTATTTATTGCTATTGTAACCTGCTCTAAGTGTCTGTCATCCTTTTATTCTATTGAAAACTTGCAGTGGTCACTTATTTTAAGTTAATTATCTCAGGCACAAGTGAAGACTCATTTTAAATTTTCAGCATCTAAGAAATCTTTATTGATAGCATCTTCATCTTCCTATTTGTTGGCTATTACTTATCACCTTACAATGTAGGAAGATTATTTTGTCTGTAATTTTTTTAAAAGGATTTTGGAGGATTTTGCAATAATTTTTTTTTTACATAAAAATTCTTCCATAGTGTAATTACAATAGAAAACAGCGGCAACAAAAGTAATGGTCATTTTATGTTGTTACAACTATGAATTAACTTTTTTTTGGTTAAAAAAATATGCACTTAATCACCCTTCGTCCAAAATTAGTGTCACTGAAAGTTCATTTGAAGGGAAAATTTTCAAATAAATTAATTTTTATAAATGATACAATTAAATATTTTTCATGTACTTTTTCATTCATTTTGGTGGTTTCCCATTTTATTTTCCTTCAAACCAAACCTACATACATTATGTCATACTACTAATATATTTACAAACCTGGTCACAAAAATGTGTCTGAGGTTAAAAAATTCTTTTCAAAACCATAATAGTTATATGCTATTGAAATGATTCCTCAATCAAAACCATAATAGTTATATGCTATTGAAATGATTCCTCAATCACCATCTGATTAGTGTCCTGTTTGTTTTTGTTAGAAAAAATTGTTATTTTTTAATGTATAAATTACTATAAAAATACAGGCACCTCACCCCTATACTTACATCCCACCATGCTTCAGTGCTCTCCACTTTGAAATACCTTTTTTTTCTTATTTATTTTAGACTTAATCTCAGTTTTATTGAACCTTGAGATCAAATGTTTAAAAAAATACCTTAATTTTTTAAAACATATTTACATAATTAATTTTCCAGATAAAAATTGAAATTTTATTTTTATATAAATACAAATTACTACAGAAATCTCAAAAACAATTTTAAGTCTTTGACCAGGTAAAAATTAGTTTTGAATACATGTATATATATTTTAAGTGTTCAAAAAAATACTATGACTACATTTGATATTCATCATGCACAAATAATTTTTGCAGTAACTTTTCTTAGGTTTTACTTTTTGCCACGGACAAACCAAATACATTTACTAATTAAGGCTGCAGAAATTAATGATTAACCTATTAAAATTTAAGAAAAAAAATTCCCCCCCCCCCCCCCAATTTATTAATAACTTGTATTTTTTGTAACTTAAAAATTTTTCCATCATATTATTATTATTATTTAATTAGACGAGCATAATTAAACAAAGAGGCTTTTTTTCCCTTAATTCTTGCATAGCAGAATGAATTTGCTGTGTTATGTCACAAAATTTGGGAGCCATGGAATTATTATAAGCGTTATAAAAATATAATTAATCGATTTTTATTCCTGATTAATCAAACAAAAGTTTTTTAATCAGGAGCAGCACTATTATAAATTTTTAAAAAACTATTCAGTGCAGGATAGAAAATGTATTCAACTTCCAGAAATGGCGGCGATTCCCTTAACTTGTGTTTTCGTTTGGTTCGTGAAGTTTCGTTTTTTATTTCTGTTTTTTTTAAAGATATGATTTTGCAATACCTTTTTGTAAAAATAATAGAACTTAACTACAGGTAAAAAATAGTTTTAAACTCAAGCCGGTCTTTTGGATACGTAAAATAACCATTCTTATCCTAAAAAAATAATGTCATTATGATAATAATATTATCGATACATTTTCAGCAATTTTTAAATTTCATAACCAGTTTATCACAATTCTGGAACTTTTTAGGGGACTGAGGCGGAAGTTTTCCGAAAACGTTATGGCCCATTAAGAGTTAGAGGAACATTGATCCTTGCATCTTTTAATTGTTTCCTCTTTTGTTCTGAGGTCTGAAAATTGAAATGACTTTTTTAGCATGTCACAAAGTGACTGGGTTTCTCATGCAGAAACAGCCTTAGGCACTCAGCTTGGACACTAAATTTGTCTGCATAAGCTGCTGTGTAAGATTTACTTTCTTAGATAGAACAGCCCAAAGGTAATTAGTCATTGTAGCAGATAAATATGGAATCACAGATATTACGTAAAAGACTTCTTGTGCACCAATTTTAAGAGGACACCATAGCTTCAACTGGCACCACAATTCATCGCAGTTATCTTTAACTAGTTAAACAGCAACAGGATATCACAGCACTCCACAGTGTTTTTATAAACTTTCATGTTTCTTCCATTTGTTCAATGAAGACATACCATTTATGATTTGATGTAGCATAAAGGGAAAATATTTACTTAAAAGCATTTAAACATCTTGATGAACTCTATTAATGATTGCAGCATCCTAGTAACCTTGAACTCTGAACATCATTGTCTAAGTCCATAACCTTTTAGATTTATTTGTAAGAAAGTCAAAACTGAGGTCATCAGTTTTTGCTGCCACCACGTCCATCCCCTCTTTTTTTTTCCCCTAATGATGAAAGGCCAAGAGACCTTTCTACCCATTGTACATTATCCAAAATCTGATAACTCCACACAAATGACATTATGCACCTGATCATTATAGAATTAAATCATATGTAATTAACTTCATTCCTATATAACTCTCAGCCTTTAAGTCTCTCTTTCACATCATATGCCAGGATGGCTAATTATCGTTGGACGGATCAAAGATGACAGCCCGAAAGTTGGTCGCGTCCATGACTGTGCGGTTGCTTTGTTGCAGTTACCTCCCTTTATTATTGTATTTCCTCGGTTGTCTCTCTCACTTCAAAAATGTTTAAAAACCGAGGGAGGGGGAATGCCTCCCCTTATAATGATTAGATATGAAACTGAGGACATATCGAGTCATGCAATAAGCCTGCCAATTTGAAGACTCGCCCTTTTTCGCTTTGCACCGTAGCGCAAACATTGCGTTTGAAATTTATTAGTGATTTGCTAAATGGAAGCCGATTTAAGTGTTTTACTAGTGATATTTTGGAAGGATATAACTCGAGAATTATTTGTAAAATAGTGATAAGTGTATTTTTTGCTATTTTCTTCCTTTGCCCAGCCCATTTCATTTTCAGCATTTTCCCTCAGTTGGGACTACCGATCCGCCCTCCATCTTTGTGACTTGCATAGCAACAAAGATGGCGGCCGGAAAAGACCGTGGCCCGATCCATACAAGGATAATTTACCGCCAAGACTTTTAAAAGTTTATTTTGTGTTTCTGTATGAGGCCATTTTTGTTGCTTTTCTGTATGTGTACTCAAGTCACATTTTATCACTGGTTCATATTTAGATATTAGAACCATCTAAAAAAATATTGACCTATCAACAATTGTGTTGTGTGTTCAGCTCACGCCCAGATACAAATGTGTAAACTGTGTCTGTAACATTAACAACAATCAATGTACCTATAAAGCTGTATCATTTCTCTCTGATGAGAGAATAAAACATCTTTTCTCCATCAAGCACCATCTTTGAGACCCATTGTTATATTATCTGGTGTAGTTACTTTACTTTTCACAACTTCCCTTTGAAAAGTTTGTAAAATATCAATTTGTTAACCACAAAAATAATGGCTTCAAAGTTTTGTTGTTTTTTCTTTTAAAGATTCGTCTTTATAGTTGACCAACTACATCATATATGTTATCAATGAAGAGCTGATTTCTCTTCTCAGAATTTAGATAAATGTAGCTACCAGTCAGTACAAATTTACAGAACACTGCAATCAATATTAAATCATAGTAAAAATAAACCTGTAACTGTAACTTTGAATAAAGCACACATTTAGATTGATTACAACTTGCAACAGTTGAAAATTTATATCTGATTTGTTATCAGCTTATAAAATTCCTAGACCGATCAGTGAGTGCTCTGTAATTATGCATTTTTTTCAATTTGGTGTCACCCCATTGGATGGTGTCTCGCAGTGCAGCCCGCACTTCCACCACCCTCCTACGCCACTGGTTAAGAAATTAGTACTTTAGTATGCAGCTAAGTTTTGATAATTTTAAAGACTTAAATGTGATGATTTTTAAATCCCTTATATTAACTTCACCGTCATCTCTTCGTTGGTCCGGCGGAAAAACAAAAGTATAAAATAATCTACTTTCAGTCATTCTATCACTGAATTTTTACACATAGACTCGTGTCACCAAACAATGCATTGTATCAAGATTTCAGATCGATCAAATGTACCATAATTAAATTAATGCACTTTTAGTTTATTTCTATATTAATGTATGGTAGCCGTCTGTTGTTGTTAACATCCACGTGTTTGCTGGAGTTCACTCCAACCATCCGTGTCCACACCCCCACCCCTACCCGTCCCAGCTTGGCAGCAAGAGAATTAAGTCACATTCAGCTGGTAAATTTTTTTGCTCGTTACATATTATTTTGAATATAATAAATAATTTTAGTTCCGTCTCATATATAAGGGATTTATAGTCAAAAATTTTGTTTTTATGGGCTGTCATATGCACAGTTTGTGATTAAAATCTGTCTTTAAATCTTTGCTTTCTGCAATGCAAAATTCATTTCCTTTTTTAAGTTGATAAAAATATAAAATAAATAAATAATAATTCATAAAGGATTTTTGCCAACAGACATTATCAAAATTTGTACACTTGCCAGCACATAAATTTATTAGCTTTTTGTAATTAATATCCACACTAACAAACAATAACAGCTCATTGAATTTTGACAACATTGTGCACTAATAGCACATAATTTTGTGTTTTCTTATAAATACAATGTTGCCATAAAAGAAAAAATCCATACGTCAATTAATTAAACTTGAACCAGTGGGCCTAGTTTTGAATCTTGAACATCCTTGTTTTATACATGTTTAAGGGGTTTTAAGGAAAATAATAAAGATTTTCCTTCTTTTAATATATGGTAGAATTGAACGACAAAAAGACCCATTAAATTTGTTTGCTTCCAATGTATGATTTATAATGTATTTCACAATTTCAGAAATCAGCAAACATATTATGCTTGCATGACATGCTATTTTCACTTTACTACTCTTCCTAAAGAGCATGTAATCAATGAGAAAAGTCTAATACCTTATCCTCCCTCAATATTCTCTTTTTTGTTGTGGTTAAAAATCTGCTGGATTTTTATTATTTCTTGATAAAAGAATATCAACCTACTTGGCTGTTAACTTCTTAATAATTTTTTTTTAAAACTTGGATAATGGAAATAAAACAAGTTTTGTCTGTTTACTGTTACCCTAAAGTGCACCCGAAATCCATGGTTGAGAATTCCTTTTAAAAAAACTGCATTTTATTTTTCTCTAAATGTGTGTTTTAAAGATTGAAATTATACTACAAGCATGAAAAATCAAATATTCCACATTAGTTTTTTTTTTTTCATCATGGCTTTTTGAATGGTGATATTTGTAGCCCATTGTATTTAATAGCATGGTTTTGTTCTTTCCATTCTGTTCAATAATAAATAAGATAAATTGTCAAATGTTGCTTCTCTACCTCCACTCACTTGATGTCTTTCTCTTCCCCCCAATGCCAACTGCTCAATTTCAGACCTGATGGTGGATTGCAGAGCTCCTCTCCCCATGCATATGCCAGCGGGAGGGCCTCGGCCCTGTCACCGTGAGTACTTGAGCAAATTAAAACCTTTCCCAAGACCTGAACAGTTGATCCCGGTTCAGAAGCTGGCAATTATTGATGATGTCATCCTGGCTTCAATCTTTTTTCTTAGTCTCATCATAAACCATGCACTTTGCAAAGATCTTTGATAATTTTGTCACTTAACATAAGAGAGTTAAATCCTCCAACTATAATGATTATTTTAACAAGGTTTGCTGGAAGGAAAAATGTTGACAATTAGAAGTGGATGTATTTCAGCATGATATAAGAGATTTTACTTAGTTAACTGCATTAATATTCAGCTCGGCTAATTTTTTTTTTTTTTTTAAATTAAAATTTAAGCTCAATTTCATTATAATGCACATAATTAAACATTGAAATTTTTTTCATTTAATCAATATGCAGTGACACTCTTTTTAAAAAAAAGTTTATGTTGCTTTGGCTGCCTTACTAATTGTTTGCTTGCTTTGTAAGCACCCAATCCCCTTTTAACTTTTAGGCACTTAATAATAATAGAAATGTCTGTTAACAAGCTATTGTTTTATATATATATATGGTTCTAGTCATCTTTCAGGTGTTTGTTGTGTTTTATGTGAGATGCTAAATCATTGGTTCTCTAATGGGCTTTTTTAAAGTTTTGTTATTTTGAGGGATGGATAATGTTAACGAATTTGCATTTTTCAGCTTTCCAATTTGATATCAAAGATTATCAGTTCTTCAAATCATACTTTTCCATCATTATTTAATGTTTGAGGCTCATGTGATTTCATATTACTTAAGCATTTTATTTTTAATTTTCATTCTCATTCTGGTATAAAGAGTTTTTTCCAAAAGATATTTTGAATCTTCCTGTAACCTATTTTTAAATTTACTAACAAAATATTTACAAACTCATAATCATCTTTCTCTTCAACTTTGTTCAAGCATAGAATAGGTTTATTGTTTCCCATAAATCTTTCTTTTTTTAAACATTTAATTAAATTAAGAAAAGAAAGATTTCCTTGTGTTTATTTTCATGGAAAGTTATTGAAGGCTAACATTCCCTAGGACTACATTTATTGTTAGAAAGATTGTCAGTAGAGACAGAAATATTGTCTTCTTGTTTGTAACATTACCCCAAGTCTTTCATGTTGTTGATAGCCCTTAACAGAAATATTTCTAGAGCTTTTCTTCCTATTATCTAGAATTTTTTTTTTTTACTCGTCTTCTGCTTCAGCTTTACGCTTGGTTTGGGTGTCACTGCCAATAGCTGTTTTTGTTTCTAATTTGCAGCCACGTTTTTCGCAGGTCCATGTCGGGAGAAACTCGGGACCCTGAAGGGGTAAAACCCAGATCACTTCGATTCACTTGGAGCATGAAAACCACTAGTGCTATGGACCCAAATGACATGATGAAAGAGATCAGGAAGGTATAATTTTAGCATCCAATTTCTAATTTGTATCATACTTTTTTAATTTTCTGAAGCACACTTTTCAAACCAATAAATTTAACTCCAGGAATTTAATGAGCAATTAATAAGATAAAATGATAAGATCTACAGCTCTGTATTGTAAGAATCTGTAGTTGTTAGCAATAAAAGGAACAAATCAAATGAAGAAGCTATTTTTTTTTTAACAACTGCCAGATTTGTGATCACTTGATATCTTAACTTCTTGTGTAAATGACCTCCCTTTTTTATCAAACTGTCTCCAAAACTAATCTAATGGTTTACATTTAGATCAATAATACTCTGTAATCTCAAAATGTATCTCCAACTCATAAAGAATTATTGAGCACATAAGTTTTATTTGAATGTATGTTACTGACATGAATTTTGTTGTCTCAGGTTCTAGATGTCAATAATTGTGACTATGAACAAAGGGAACGCTTCCTTTTGTTATGTGTACATGGTGATCCCAACACAGATAGTCTTGTTCAATGGGAGATGGAAGTTTGCAAACTGCCTCGTTTGTCGCTCAATGGAGTCCGTTTCAAGCGCATATCAGGAACTTCAATAGGATTCAAGAACATTGCATCCAAAATAGCAAACGAGTTAAAACTTTAACAATTTTTAACTTACTTAGTTCCTCTTATTTATGACTCTGTCAGAAACTGTCTTTAAATAGTTTGGGAAAAGAGGGAATGTAATATAGAACTTTTTTAGTCAACCATTGATATAACTACTCAGGTTCACTTCATCATTCTTAGCTTTTTAAACAGTTTTCAATGAGGAGTTCCTTTATAGCATTATAAGTACGACTGTTTTCCTAACTTCAATTTGAGGAATTAAATTTGTACCCTCTTTGATGTGAGCCATCATTTGCTAGTAGATTGTTTGAAGACATGTACATAAAATATAAACTTTCGAGTTAAACTACACATAAATATTTTATTATAGGGCTAACAGACAAAACATTGAGACATTTTCTTTGTTTTAAACATGAGGCTATTTGAGAGAACTTACATCTCAATATCATTACATAAAAGAGAGTTTTTTTATAACCTGTGAAGGTCAAAATAAACCAACCTAATTATTAGTTGTTCTAACCACTGAAATACTTCCTAGCCCTTGTATGGTTTCATATTTACAATCTTTTTTTTATCGTACTTGAAGCAATTGCTATGATTTTCACATAATCTACTATTAATGATCGTTGTTTAGTCCATCATATTTTATTTTTAAATATTTACTAAGCCAAATTTGGTTAGTCCCAGGTCAAATGAATTTTATGTCGTCCTTAAAAGCTACAACATTTGTCATCTTTTCTTTTTCTAGATTAGATGGCTTTAATGATGTTGCTTGAGATGAGGCCTGTGATGGAAACAGTCAGTGCCTACTGTTGGGGCCACTTCAGTTTTAGCATTAAATTAAAAATGGTGGACTTAACAAGTTGATGGAAGGACAAAAATTATACAAACATTTAATAAAAATCTATGCCATCTGAACATTTAACGGCTGTGACATTTTAAAGCATTCTTGGATTGTTGTTATTCTAATCAAATGTCTAAGATAAAAGAAAAGTGACCTGTAGCAAGGCATCAGAGGAGCAATATGCAAACACTTGACCATAAGCCATTAGCAGTTTTTGGAAGCAGTAACAAAAATTTATCACCACACTCTTAACTGCAAAATGTTGTATGGAAACTGTCTACCATGCTGCATCCAACTACTCATGCCTTGATAATTAAAAGATTATTCTCATTAATTTCACAGGACATGGTTGCAATTTAATATCAAAGCTAATAACTTAATACTTTAGGATATAATTTTTGATTAGCTATGAAAATTATAGTCTTAGCAATTTTGTTACAAAGAAATTTGACTCAATATTTTTAGTACCATGTATATCAGTGTTTTACTGAATATGGATAAAATTCAGGTACACATGTCTAAAGGGTTGTTTTTGGACGATTAATGTATTGATGTTTAAAGTCTATGGGAAATGAAAAGCCACTCATTTTACCAAAATTTGTCAAAATGCTGTCAAATTTTTCTGAGAATTTCTTTTGATAAGGTCTGTCCTTTCTGAAATTGTAGATTTTTTTCATGGCATCTGTGATTATTGTGTATTTTTCCATGAGCTTGATCGCCAACGAGCTAGATTAAGGAAGTGACTTATTAACAGTTTAACTTTTAGTGCACATTTTTATTGGAATTTTGCATTTACACTGTGTTGTAAACCAACCTGAGATGGTTTGTTCAAGCCAATGAAATGTTACATGTTCATGTATTGTAAAACCTACACCTTTGGGAGTTGTTTTTTCCTTCACTTTTCTTTTTACTTGACATTTTGTATTTTGATACATTTGAACCTATGTAAATTTTGTACAAAGAAAGACTATTATTTCTCATTGTACAGCACTGAAACAACAAAATTAGAATTGGTTGAAATGTTTGAAGTTAAATGTCAGGTTTGTAACTTTGTCTTTTTTTGTATTCCTTTGGTTCGAACTGTGAGTGTTGATTAATGCTGGCATTGTACGCAAAAGAAATCTTTTGATGGATGTGATATGGTGACTGATGCCTGTCTGCATTCACTGTTAAGTATTCCTATTTCTTCCTCCGGCTAGATGCAAAGCAACCATAGATAAACTAGTGTCATTTAAAAAATTTTAAAAGACTTGAAAAGATTTGACATGGTTCTAAAGTTTACAATTAGTAAATAGTGTTATAAATAAAATGATTAACTTTTTTAAAAAAATGGAGTCTTGATAAACTTAAGTCTAGTTGAACATAAAATGAATGATGTGCACCATGATTACACTGTGCTGTGTCTCCAACTGTAATGGCAAAGCTTGGTATGTACCTGATAGTGGCTCTCAGTTTGGCCATTTAGTTGAAATATGCAAGCATCTGGAGAGAATAGTTATTATAATTAAGTGTTGAAGAATTCTGTATGTACTGACTTGCTAGAGTTGTCTGTATGCGCTGTGACGTTGAGAACTTGGTCTAAAGAACAAATAAACTGGTTTAATGGAAAGCATCATTATTGACCTGTAAATGATGTTCTCTTGTTTGTGTGCATTGAGTGTAAGCTCTTTGGAACTGTTAGAGACTGTTCAATGATGATCATTAAAATGCTTTTGTACAAAACTGACACAGCCCTTAACTGCAATTATATGCATTAATTGTGATGGTCTTAGATTTACATTGAAGTTCCATGGCAAAGAACTACAAGCTGGGTTCATTCATTTGAATGTCTTGTCATTTTTGTAAAATAAGATTGTTGGACTGGATGCTGATCTTGTACAATTTGTACGTGTGTGAGTGAATGACCTTGTGGTGTACAGTCAATTACTGGAGATCATTCTACAAATGACTAGGATCACTTCAAACATTTAGCTTTAGTTGAATATTTCCACAATGTAAATAAGATGTCCTGTACATAGGTATGTGTGGCTACTTTATGTCTGACCTATAAGGCTGTCATATTTAGCATATACTGTTCCTCATATTTATTGAACCCAATTTGGTGAAAAAGTCTGGTATGTTTACCACTGGATAACCTCTAATTGTGAAGCATTAATTTAAATATTAAAAATATTTCAATAAAAAAAAAACAAGAATGAAAGGGAAGCCTTTTAAAAAGTTATTAGCTTGGAAAAATATGCACACATAAAAAGTATATGTATTTTAGTTACTTATTTATTAATTTCACCAAAGAACTATGTCCTTTGCTGGTTATAATTGTATTTTAGTTTCTCTGTAGTTAAATATGATTTTCTTGTTTTATTAAATTTGCTTAACAGTTTTAGTCTAGTGGACTTGTAAAGCATAGTGTAAGCATAATATAGAATTGATTAATGATGTCCCTAAGAGCTGTTTCAGGGTCAGTTTCAACAAATTAGTACACAAAAATACCTCTTGGTATTCACACTTGACACCTTTCAAATTTGACACTTTTTTAAAACCAAAAATATTGTGTTTAAGGTGAGGCTTGGCTCTTTTACTGAGATGACGCTTTTGATGAGTGCTCTTGTTGAATGCTTTGTTTAGGGGGACCTATTCATTGAGAGGCCAACACAGTATAGCAAGATTTGATCATTGATTTGAGTTTGAGCATTTGTACATTGGAAATCTTGCAACCCCTGTGATTCAACTGTTTGATACACTATATATATATATATACATATATAAATATATCATAGCTGGATTAGCTCTGTAAAGTAAGAAAAAAAAACAACAAAAAACTAGATATTGTTTCTTAGTTGATCAACAAAGGGCTTTCTTCTGCTTAATCTTGAGAGGAACACTATGTTGATTTTATCTGCCAGTATAACTGTGAATACATATGTGTAGAACTTCAGTCCAGGGGATCCTGTATCATATTTTCCACTGCTAATGCACTTCAATGACTACACTTTACTACCAATAATATATGTGTGTGTGTGCACATGACTGTGAATGTGTAAATATTACAAATGTGTAGGAAACATGATTTTTCTTAAAGCTTAAGGGCGTTCTGCTTTTGTGGTTATGTGATCAGTGATATATAAGCTGTGTGCAAAATAACAAAATTAGTAGGAAAATTGTTTTTAGAAAAAGTTATTAATGTTGATGAATGAGTGGAAAAGAAAGGCAGTTTTGTCATTTTTCATTATGGCCACCCGTAGTGTTGTCCACTCAATTGAAACCCAGTAAAATGTATTAAAAAAAGTTGTGTGTGTATTGCTTTCACTTTCATCTACAAAATCTTACAAATGTCTCCTTACTTAGATGTTTAAATCACATTCAAAACTCGGCTTACTTGATAATTTAACACATGCTTGTGACGTTCAAGATGTGTAGTTACAAAAAAGGGCTGTTTTATTTTACTAATAAAAAATTGACTTAAAATGACAAAGTTTCCACAGAAACTCTCCATCCTTACTTACTCTACTGTAAAGTGCATTGTGCATTCTTACAAATATCTCTAAGTTGATGATGTTCACATTCAAATCTTATTACTTATTAGCAAAATTCTGAACGATGTAATAAGGATTGTTTGTATCCATATATTATCTGGGACGTGGTGATCGAGAGGTAGCGCGCTCGACTGTCATACCGATGGTCACGAGTTCGAATCCACGCGAAGGCGAGGATTTGTTCCCGGGGCCTGAGGAGTCCCCGAGTCACCCAGCTCTGAATGGGTACCTAACTAGACAATAGTTAGGCGGCTGGGGTAATGCGTGGAACCCCTATAGCCGTGGCCTGTGACCGCTGCATCACTTGCCAACAGATCATCTCTCATGGTCAGTGGACGCAATTATCTTCTGCATAGCAGGAGCGTCTGTATATCTAAGATAAGATAAGATCTGGGCAAGGAGTGTTTTCTATCTAAATCTAAGACATTTTGAGTAAGTAAAGGAATGGTTCTACTGAATTGTGTACCTATTTAAACATTAATATTTAGCCTTCATCAATATTGAAAACTATAACCAGCAGCTCAGTGATTCAAATGATAAATTTGTACACTTTCTTATACTTACAATAAGTTCAGATCAGAGTATTATTCACATTTTCCCTCCTCAAAACACATGAATATGTATTAGGTTTCAAGTGACATAAAAATTCAAAACCAGCCATGGCACATTGAGGACAGGTCTTCTGAAAGAGAGGAAGCAGGTCCTGTTTTATATTCTAGGAATAGTCAAGGGGGGGCAACTAATCCTCATAAGACTCATTTTTTAAATTTCACTAACAAGATAAATGTCTAAATAAATCTTAAAATTCTACTTTTCAAGTCTCAAATTTGGAGGGGGGGGGTCGTGTCTTCTTGAGTGTATACAGCAGTCCAGCAATGCCTATTTTAACCTATTTTTAGCCTTGTTCTGGCTCCGAATTTGGTAGCAATACTGCAATTGACCATTAATCAGACACTTCTCAGTTTCCATTCAATATTTTCAAAAGGAGAAGAGCTATTCTTTATCTAAGTACACAAAGTAAAGGGGTTTAAAAATGCACTGGGTGCAACAGGCAGAGGTGAGTGTGTGTGTGAAAAAATAAACATTGGATAATAATACCATGTTTAAATATTTAGATGGCTCCTTAGAAATGTCCCCAATAGCAGTTTGTACCCACAATTGGGAAAGCTGTGCTCAAAGGAACTTGAAATGAAGGCCCTTCTCATGAATAGGTATACACTGTTTTTTATCAAAAGTCAAACGGAGAATACTTAATAATTTTTAAAGGACATTTGAAACTTTTTGGGGGGTATTTATCCTTCAATTGTGTTGTCTGGTCATTCATTCTAAATTCTATGCAATATATTTTTTTCACTGATTGTTAATGAATTCATTTCAGGAGATAAAAAATTTTCCTTGTTCAAATATTTTGCATTTATAATAAATTTATATTAAAATTACTTGATTAACCCAATATGTTTCCCATTAGCCATTATATTAAAAAATGTGCAAAGCCATATTTCTAAACCAAAGATCTAAAATATACCAATTTATCCCTGTGCCTTTGTGTCTCAAAATGACCCATTGTGTTGTAACAAAGAAGGTTCGAAATTAAAGTAAATAAAGTCAAACCTCTCCTATGCGAGAAATTCGCATAACAAGCAAAAATTGTTTTGAAAAAGTTGCTCCCATAATGAACTTAATACTTAATGTTAATGAGCAAAGATTCACATAATGAATGACGCAGAAAAGGAAAGTCCCTTTTTCCTGGAAATTCATTTGTGAGATAGCACTTCAACCCCAATGTATTAGTCTGTGAGTGGCACTTCCACCCTGATGTATTAGTCTGTGAGTGGCACTTCCACCCCAATGTATTAGTCTGTGAGATAGCACTTTCACCCTGATGTATTAGTCTGTGAGTGGCACTTCCACCCTGATGTATTAATCTGTGAGTGGCACTTCCACCCCAATGTATTAGTCTGTGAGTGGCACTTCCACCCTGATGTATTAGTCTGTGTGTGTTGAGCACTCGGTCAGCGTATTGTTTTTACAAATTTTGAATTCAGACAGAATTTGTCATTTTTGTATGTGCAAATTATAATAATCTGTGATAAAATTAAAAATACACACAAGAAGACAATCATAAAAGAGGGAAACAAATGTTAAAGTTGAAATGAAACGTTAAAGCAAGAACAAGGGGGCTAATCTAGCTCGCAACTACAATCAGCCAACATTAACTATCTGCACTATTCTCAAGAACAATTACAGTGAGATGGATGCTTCAAAGGGAGTGTCAAGAATTACTGAAATGGTTATGACACATTTTCTTCTAATTTTGAAGTGTCTGCAAAAACAAATGTCTTTGGAAAGTTTTCTAGTTTAAAAGGACTAATTATTTACTATAAATTCTTACTTTTGTTTCAAATCTAAATTGCCTACTAATACTAGTTGTTTCACTCTTTAGCAATTCATAAGTAATTTTATTTATAATTTATATAAATATAATACTAAATAAATTTTTGTCAACATGGAGTGGATTATCGTATTTTACATTGATTTGTATGGGGAAAATTGTTTCGCTTAACGGGTAGTACTATGGAATGAATTCAACTCATTTTGAGAAGTTTGACTATTTAAAAGGCAAAACATCTAAATTTATGATGATCTTGTTCCATGCGAGTTTTAGATATAATGTCAAATTATGTTGATGAGATTCATTTTATCTTGTCAATAACAAATGATTAGTGTCTGAAGTCTTGAATTAGGTGATATTAATATATGAATACAAGAAGCCCATAACCATATAATAAAATAATATAATATATACACACCATAAAGTCAAGGACAATTTTTATTTATGTAGCCCAACCTCCAATGGATTGTTATAGGGAATATTTTTGGATTTGGAAGAGAAAAAAGCCAAGACCACTAGCATTCTATTTAAAGGGGGTAAACGTGAGGGCACTTTAGACGTTTCTTTAAAACATTTATTTCTTGCAACTATTCTAAGAACTCTGATTTAAATTAAACATTACCGTATGGTATCAGTATCAGTGTTATTAGTGTCAATAAAGATATATTTTTTATTAGTGATTTTAATTCCTCCATTTATAATCTTAATTATTAATATTAAAATATTCATGTTAAAATTTTGTACATAAATTCTATCTCTTTGATACTTCTTAATTGTCTTCTTTTTTTATCTATATAAGAAGCTAAATGATCTTGCTCTTGAGTTAACAAGGCTTGATTTGAGTCTCTCAGATTAAAAAAATTAGATTTGAGTTTTTTAGCTTGTACTTGTACAAATTAAAAAACCAAACAAATCTTCTTTGCATTAAGTGCATTGGTTGGTACACATCATTTAATGGTACAGTTCCTTCAAGCTGAATATCAATATGTTACATGCATTTTTTTAGAAAGAAAAACTCCATTAGAAGTTGATTGATAAACTAAAATTTTTATTAACAATAAGTTCAATAACAAAATCATGAATACATTTTAAAAATTAGCACCGTGGATACCATTTTGATCAATATATACAATAATTTCATTCTGAGGTATATGTGGTGCAAAGACAACTTTAAGTTTCCTATATGTTGGCTGAAATGTGACGTCTGAACTAACATTTTCCAATGAGGCAATAGAGAACTTAGGACGAGACAGCATAACTCTGCACGTGACCTGATTGGTCCATGTTAGACCAAGAGCTGGAATGACATCCATGTCAGTTGTATTGTTGACATTTGCTGAAACCTGGTGGGAAAATAAACAATTGTTTGACCCCAGAAAGTAATTTGAAACATGACCACTTGTTTACTTGTTAAATTAAATTACCAATACTAAACACTTTTAAACAGTGCAGCAGCTTTTTCCCAAACGTTTGATTATCTGAACTGTAACTAATGCCAATTATGCAAACAAACCACCTTAAAAAATTATTCTTAAACCTAATGCTATGTGCATAGATTGAATGATTTACATAAACCCCAAAAATCACAGAAAAACAGTTCTCTTCAAATCTTGGTGCACAATGTACACAAAGTAACAACACACACAACTGATAATCATTTTTCGAAATTAATGACTTATTATTATTTATGGCAGCAATCATG
Organism: Radix auricularia; assembly: GCA_002072015.1. Taxonomy (NCBI): domain Eukaryota; kingdom Metazoa; phylum Mollusca; class Gastropoda; family Lymnaeidae; genus Radix; species Radix auricularia. Next base: position 75,236 of record MUZC01004417.1, on the reverse strand, counting down.
CCTGAAAAATTAATAACACAAAAACTCTGTATGTATGGAGAACAAATCTTGGCAAAACAAATTATTCTGGTGATTCCCAATTTATTCAGCAGATTCATCACCAATCAGAATTCAGATTAAATTTTAAATGAGTAAGTTGATGCATTCTAGGATCAAAGCACCATACAATTATATAATTTTAACCCTCAAAGACCCAGTGGGTCACCCGTGACCCACCATTTTTGAAAATTAAAAAAAAATAATTGTAGCATTTTCTTTTGATTTTTATACCTCTAAAGCCCAGTGTTCCTACTGTGGAACAAAAGGGAGTTAATAATTTTATCTTAAAATAATTATTTCTAAGTGAATTCCCTTTTGCTAATGGCTACCCCTTGACACACTGTAATCACAGATGACCACCTATATTTTGGGAATAAATTCTGTCTTATAAGGTAAGTTTCAAAATATTTTGATGTTTTGTATGTTTTTTAAAGATGTTAAAACTCAAATATGAGTTCAAAAAAAAAATAATTTTCACACTAATATTGCATAATTTTTGTTTATAAATTAGATGGGTCACCGGCGACCCATTCATTGGGCGTTTGTGGTATGAATTTTTATAGTTGTTGCCCTTGGTTACCGTTTGTTGCTAAGCCTTTATTCGTTGCACTATAAATAGTCTTATAGTGTCTTACTCATATTTTTAGTTATACGTGTATTAATAATTACTGTTATTGTTTTAAAAAGAATATATTGTTTTTATGCATAATTCCTTATTATTATAAATGATCTGTTGGATTACTAATATTCCTCATGTAAAAAATAATGTTACTACAATAGTAATAGCAATAACAACAAAAGGGGGTTTTAGGAATAAACTGTAACTAAGCCTAAAAATGTGTTATACTTTATAATACAAACAAAATTATTTTTCTATTTTTCAGAAAGCCTTTTTCATCAAAAGTATACCATACAAGACTTGAGATAAATTTTATTTTCAAGCTAAAAATCCAGATAAAAGTGATTAGGAGAATAAGGACATTTCAACGCATGATAAATATGAAGACCACAACCCTAACAATAGTTGAGGCAATTGATGTGGTACAGAAGAATGTTATAGTATTATATAACATTGAACCACTCATTTCTACATTCTCTAAATCTAACAGAGGGAAGAATGATAAAGATCTATGAGTAACAAGCCACTCACGCATTATTTCTGAATCATATAAATGCCTAAATGGACATGAAATGTGAGAGAAGATTTGTTGTATCTCTTACAGACTGCCCAGTAAATGTTTCAATCAACAGAGAAATTATTTGAGGTTTATATACCTGAAATTATGTATTATAATTTGAATAAAATGTTTTTATTACATATGTTATATTTTTTTATTGTGAATTAATTGAGTGAAATCTATACCCTTAATATATTTACACTAGTATTCAGAAACTCCTATTACTATTACCCATTAGTTCAGAAAATGGATGTGATTGCAAGACTAATCCAATTTTCAGTGGTGTCTTTAAGTTTAAGATCTACATATTTGTGGCATTTAAGTTTCAGGGGCAGATCCCCACATTTTGTAGAACAAGAACCAACCCATTTATTCATTTATTACAAATTACAAAGTCATTAATATTGTACCTGATTGATGCACACTATGGGCGTGTTGTGCTGATATGCCAGTGAATGCAAGAATGAAGCAAACTGGCATAAATGTTTAGCCCGTTCAAATGTTTGTGTGAAGTCGTAGTGACACCGAAATAAAGCTGCCACCGAGTCTATGACTATTAGGCGAACCAATCCTCTTTTCAATAAAGTGGGCAATTTTTTTTTGACACACAATTCCATAGTTTCCTTGATCAAATAGAAAGTAATATTAGTAACATGTAGAATTAAAATGTTTCTAGTTCAAGAGAGTTCTAAAGTATAGATTTAAGCAAGTCTCATTAACATATTTATTGCAACCACCACCTTCAAGAATTTTGTCATCATTTCCCTGTGAGAAACTATACAAACATTTAACATATTTATCACAACCACCACCTTCATGAATTTAGTCATCATTTCCCTGTGAGAAACTATACAAACATTTAACATATTTATTACAACCACTACCTTCATGAATTTAGTCATCATTTCCCTGTGAGAAACTATACAAACATTTAACATATTCATTGCAAGCACCACCTTCATGAATTTAGTCATCATTTCCCTGTGAGAAACTATATAAACATTTAACATATTCATTGCAAGCACCACCTTCATGAATTTAGTCATCATTTCCCTGTGAGAAACTATTCAAACATTTAACATATTTATTGCAACCACCACCTTCATGAATTTTGTCATCATTTCCCTGTGAGAAACTATACAAACATTTCACATATTGGTAAACAAGGATTACTCAGTCCGCACCGCCATTATCGGCGGCCATCTTGTTGCTAAGGAACGTGACCGCCGTGACTTTCGGAAAAGTAGTGCGAGCCCCGTGAAATCAGAGGGGTAGGGGAATCAGGGATTCTAAAATTGCGCAGTTTTTTTAGCTACCGGCAAATTTTTTTTTAAAAAATTCATGGGGCTCGCATTACTTTTCCGGCGGTGACGTGCCATAGCAACAAGATGACCGAAGGATTGGGGGACATTCTAATATTTTAAGGAGTATTTTTTAGCGTTTTACATAAAAGCAAAATAGTTGTAAAAATGAAGAAAACAATGGGTACTCACCGATCAGGCATCGGAATCACAACAAAGGGGGATACACTTTTTAAATCCTTTTAGAAATTCACGCATTAGATCACTGCTGCCACTATTAAAATTCTATAGCTATACCTAACCCAAACCCTAAAATTAAAATCTTCAATTTTTTNGCTGGGACCCTCGAGATGAGGTTCTGAATGATGGCTGGGACCTCAATATTCCGAAAATTCTAAAGCTATACCTAACCCAAACCCTAAAATCTTCAATTTTCCGAAAATTCTAACAAAAAATGGCTACTTACTAATGGAAACGACAAAGCCCACCAAGGAATTAGCAGCACTCTTTTTCTAAATGAGCACAGCAAATAGTTCTTAGAATATACTCAAAAATGAACAGGAGACCCCCCCCTTCTCGCGGCGCACGAATACAAATCCAATAATGATAATAAACAAATTATTTACATTTTTACAGCAAGGGGAGGTAATATTCAAGGGAAGCAACTATCCTTCATAGCAACCGGAAGAGACGCGACGCTGCGGTCGGACTTATACGTTTTAGCCCACATATTTATTACAACCACCACCTTCAAGAATTTTGTCATCATTTCCCTGTGAGAAACTATACAAACTGTCTGGTAACTGTCATCAAAATTACTTTGTAGAGTAATTTGATGTTTGGGAAGTTAACTTTACATTAGCATTTTAAAACTGTGTTACACGCAGAGGCATCACTAAGGTTGGTGTCACCCCCTCAAGACTTATCCCATAGGACTCCTCCGAGTTTTCCAGGGCCAAATAACGGGAACATATATAATTTAACGCTTTGGTGTCACCCCTTGTGATGGTGTCACACGTGGCGGTCTGCCCCCACTGCACCCCCTAGTGATGCCACTGGTTACATGTATACTAAATACTACGGGTAATAACTGTAACCAAGCATTACATTTTCTATTCATTAACTAATTTTAATCTATGTGGCAAATCTTCTACTCACAAAATCTGCCACATGCTCTATAAAAATTTTGTCTCCAAAATTGTGACCTGGCGACTTGGTTGCATGAGACTGTATCAATTGTTGTAGCCTCTTACTTGGAAAAACATCTTCTGTGCATATGTAAACAGCTCCTGAAACAGTTCCAACATTACACAGTTACAGATCCTGATGTGATTACTATGGCAATTGCAAAGAGAGTGTTAGAATCCATATATGGTCTCTTTTTGGATGCTATCTTTGTTGTCATTATGCATTGTATTTTAATAAAATAGACAACTAAAGTAAACTCTAAATCTTAACCTTTAATAAATTTTATCTACTTAAACAATTAAGAGAAATAAACTCTGCCATGACATCCAAGTAAACATCATTGGTAATAGTAATATTCACTTTGCTTTACAGTATTTACACATTTCATTTACTATTATTTTAAATATAAATTTGCAATTATATTTCATTTTTTATGAGTCATCTATTCAGATAAATTAGTTAATTCAATGAAAGGGATCTAATTACCTCCATGATTAGGTTTATTTAACTGAATAGAGATACAAAGTTGCAGACAAAATTGTGTTTTCCCAGAAGCACTTTCTCCCGATATTTCTGTTAAAACTCCTGATATAATACCACCTTTTTAATAAAAGAAAGTAAATTTTAAAATTTTTATATAATTTTAATTAGGAATCAAGAATGTTAAAAGATATAAACTTAACAATAATAACAAAAAATCTTTTTATTAGCATTGAATAATTCACTCCTACATCTGGCATATCACTTTACTCTTGGATTCTTTAAGGTTTGCTACATAGATGCTTCAATTTTTCATAATTACCTGAAGTTTAACTTATTATATGACTTTGATATTCTGATGTTTAAACAATATTTCTGCATTTCAGAATATTATGTCATTTAACAGCTAGTGGTAGTATTATCATTTAACATGTAGTGGTATTATCCTTTTTGCAATGGTCTATAATCTCACTGAGCTCATAAAATTTTATAAAATCTTTCTTTTTTCCCCATGGTTTATAGAGTTTTTAATATTAAATGTCATTGGCCATTTAATTCTCATTTAGACCAGTGGTTCTCAAAGTATCCCTACAGACCCCCAGGGATTCCTGGGGCGATTCAGGGGTTTGTGGAAAATAAAAATTATCCATAAAATTTATGAATAATATGAGTTAAAGAATTAGAGAAGTACCAAGAAATTCACCTCCTAATGCTTTGTCAATTATTTCACAAGATGTGGAGAGTTTCCAATGCAGTAGAGATGCCTCGGCTTTTTTATGTAGTATGTCAAGAGCTGGAAAAAATACATCATATAACCATGAAACCAGGGGATTTTGCTTCAATTAAAAAGATAAATTCGTGCAATTAGATCTTTATATAATCTCCTCTGAAACTTTTCTTTTAAGCTATGCGAATGCACAGAAAGCTGACCAATGCTACCCAGCCATTAAGAATTGCTGCACACAAAAAATGGATACTGTGCAATTTTGCACTCATTTTATTTTGCACATGGACAAATGAACCTAAAAGGGGACATTTCTTTTCAGTGCCAAAAATCTCTAAAAGGCAATTCATTGATTTCAAACATGTAAAATTTAATTTTAGTCCTTAAATATTGTTCAGTAACATGAAATTTTATCACTTTCCAGCAGGGACTTAATTTATTATCATTTTCGATCTTGCTTAATTGTCACTTTTTGTAGGTGGCCATTTTCTTCCATTAAATGACGTAATTAATTCTGTTTGTTGTCATATTAAATGTTTTAATTTATTAAATTTTAAACTAGAGATTTAATTTAAATCAGAAAGTTGTTACACATAGGAGAGAGAAAAGGCAAACAGGCAGAAGAAAAACTATAAGAAAAAAGCAGTGTAATTTATTTTTGAGAAAACTGGACAACTGCCCTACCATCCCTGAACATGCCCCATTAAGCACCACAAAACTGATGCGCAAACCAGAAAATTGTTAAAGTGTATTTAGTAAAAGAACAATAATTGCTGGAAAAGATTTAGTCAGTAAACAAGCAAGTCATTGTGCCAAGCAACAACTAAAAGAAAAACTCACAAACCATGTTTCTTTTTTTTTCTTTAAAGCAACAGGTTGAGATTTGCTATCATTATTTATTAAATTATTATAAATTTTAAATAAAAACCCTATTGCTAGTTTTGGTTCTACAATTGGACCTGACTCCAAATGGTCTGAAATAAAATATATCAGATAATACCAGCACAATATGACAACAGCGACACAAAATAAACTTGTTTTTAAGTAAAGTCTCAATGCCCCTGAGAAAGCATTGTTTTCTGTTTTCCTTCTTTTACCAATGAAGTAGGAATGTCTTGTGAAGCTCCAACCATAACAAGTTTTTCACAGTGGGAAGGAATGAAGAAGAAAGTTAAATTATAATGCAGAGGATTCTTAATATTTTTAGTGTTTCAAAACAAACCCAACAATATTTAATGATCATTACTTTATGATCATTACTTTTACTATTACCTGTACAAGGTTTGCCTGATATGTATCTTTCAGCTATGAGATCTTTTAATGTCAATACCTCTTTAGAAGAGAGGGAAGTAAGCCTTTCAATTTCAGGGCTTGACAGACTGAGTATTTGCTGGTAATCTGTTAGAAGTGCTGTTATTAAAAAAAATTCAATTGATTAAACTTGTAATACATTTTACATAAGGATTCTATTGAAGCTTTCAAATCTATAAACAAAAATTAAGGAATGAAAATAAGCAGATTTATAAACCATAATTAATTATATATAAACTAGGGTATCACCCGTCACAAATGACGGAAGTTTTCGAAATAGATATATTTCAGCTGCAATCTATTTATTTTGAACAAATGTTCATCTGAACAAAAAAATAACGTAATATAAAACTTTCAATTATTTTATTAATTTTTGTTTTATTTTTATTCATTATTTTTAAAATTAGTAGAGTCACGGATGGGACGTACATTGATGATTTATTTTTTAATCAGATGATACTGTGATCACAAATTATGTATATTGATAAAATTTACAACTGCCAGCACCCTAAAAATGGTTAAAAGAAATATATATATATTTTTAAAATGAAAAATTAATAAAAATAGACGAACGTATTGGGGTTGAAAATTTTTTAAAATTATAACTATTTATTATTATTTATTTATTTTGGATGGCACTAGCACTGTAAGGGGCCATCCATATATTACGTACACAAAAAAGTTGTATTTTTCTTCCCCCCCCTCCCCGTTGCACCACTTAAATTTTTGGGACCTCCCACCCTATGCGTACATATAAATTCGCATACTTCCCACCCCCAGTTGAAAAATTAATTTTAAGCCAGAGTCAAAAGATATTAGTTTTACACTTTGGAGCGCAATAAATGACATCATGTCATGTGTCTAGGGGGGTGGGGGTCATGCATTTGTGACCATGTAAGAAGGGGGTTTTAAGAAATATGAATCACATTAAAATTTGCAACTTGAAATAAAAGTTCACCTAAAATATTTGATTGCTTGCAATTTATTTAAAGAAGTCTTCGATGGCTTCACACGATATTAGAGTGCAGACTTACACTAAATACATTTTTCAATGACAAAAAAAAGTTATTTGAAACATGGTCATGGTAATTTTCAATTAGAAAATAGGGCTTTTAGGTAGGATGGGGGATCAAAGCTTTATGATGTCATATTCGGAAGGGGGGGTCTAAGTTTTTGTGATGATGAGTGGAGACCCCCCTCCCGCATGCCCATAGCCATAAGTAGTATAAGTTAAAGTTAATTAAAGACATTAAAGTATAAGTATAAGCATCCAGGCATCCATACGCAAAAGGCCATTTATCAAAGACCCCCTCCCCCCTGCTTGCGTATGTAATATATGGATTGCCTTTAGACTTAGGCCGTATTAATAATAATATACTAAGTTTACTAACTATCACTATCACTAAGTAACTAAGTACTAAGTGAAAGTGAAAGTCACAATTTAATTTAATTTACTCATACTCATATTATTTCATATTAATAATTAATAATTAAAATTCTGCGATATCCACAAGCGTACACAAACCTTTTTTTAAAGCTGTAGCTATTTTGGGATTGATATCAAGAGTGTCAATGTTTTCATTTTTAAAATTCATTTGCCGAGAGAATCTAGTTATAATATTATTAATTAATTATTATAGTTCTAGATTCCAGTACTAGTTGCCGAGGAAACTAAATAAAACCGCCTTTATACTATTTTTACCCCTTTAGCCAGAAGAGCTATGCTTAGCGGCTTATCTGATTGGCAGCGGCTATTCGGACCTGGGTCCGTATAGCCTTTGACTGCTATACGGACCCGGGCGGGTTCTGTTATATTAAAAGTGTATTCGGAGCCAGCGCAGGTGACAGTGTAGTACAATGTACTAGTATTAATATGGCTAGTAATTAAAATTATGTTGTTAATTTCATCGCTAAACCTAACCCACACTCTAAAACCTAACACTAAACCTAACCCACACTCTAAAACCTATCACTAAACCTAATCTACACCCTAAAACCTATCACTAAACACTAAACCTAACCCACACCCTAAAACCTATCCCTAAACCTAAATCATGAACAAAATATTAAAAATTAATTCATTTAACCAACAAAAAAAAAAACCAAACAAACAACAACAAAAAAAAAAAAAAAAGATTCCTCAACCGAAACTCAGATATATATACCAGCAGTGGCATAGCTAGGGGGGCGGAGGGGGCGGTCCACCCCGGGCGGCACTCATTCAAAGGGCGGCACTTGTGGGCATATAAATATTAATGCCATTTACGAAAACCGCCCCTTTTCTTTTGAAGGGGAAAACCATGATGAAACAAAACGAATCTAATTTTGAGTTTTAATTAACGGATTCGTGCAACTTTTGTTTTATTACGTAATGGTTGTTAAAACTAACTCAAAACGGTTTAAAAATTTAAAATCGCTCAAAAAATTTAACGATTTGTTTGGAAAATTAAGCTGTATACGTCATAGATGACGGTCTTATAAGAAAACTGCACAAAAAACAACAAAACATCACCAGTGTTCCGAAGATATGTACTATTATATCGCCACGACGGGTTTAGCGTGGAATTTCGAAAGTCGCAGAATGATGCACTAACAAGTACCTACATGGCATGGTGGTTCAAATATTGTGTTTAACTTGAAAGTAGTAATATTAATGTATAAGGTTTCATAAAATTATTTATAAGTTAACTTATTAAAAATTAAATTTACTTTGTTTCCCTTGCATTAAAGTAGCACATGTAGCTTGTGTTTTTCATTAAAATACGGTTATTCATTAATAATGAACGATTATTCATTTCTCCGTTAATAAACACCATAATAACATTAAATAATTTTGAAAATGAAATACTTAAAAATTTCAAGCGTCTTGGAAAAATTGACATCTGGAGTGACTAGTAAAACGAGATCAGATGCTGGAATTTTACTCAGTTCAACGCAATCATTTTCTTTTCTATAGGTTCTCAATTTATGGGAACCCATCTTTTTTAAATTAATGCAAACTATGCAAACCCATTTCATGAAACAAAGATATGTGCTAATACTTAACGCTGTTACAGAGTTGGCGATATCAACTGAACACCGAGTTAGAAGGAGAAACATATGAGTTGGGAAAAATCAGAAGACTTGGCTCTATCTTTAGAGCAAGAAGTACAATGAGAAATGTTTTTATCCATACCTGTAATTATAAAAGAAAATAAAAGAACGCGATGATGGGTTACATGCCCTGCAAGAAAATATTTGTGTATAATACCATGTAGCCAGTAAATAAAGAATTCAAACATCAAATAAATTTCTTTATTTACATTGATAAGGAATTGTTTGAGATTGAAAGAGATGTAGGATCCAGGTTTTTATGGCAGTACACGGGGCCGGTCTTAGAAATTGCGGGGCCCTATGCAGCTTAGTATGCGAAAAGAATTTCGTGGGCCCCAGTTTGGGTAGATATAATATATTAATAAGGACAATAAGGGAAAATTAAGATAGGTTTGGCCTTTGAAAACGCGAGGCCCACTGCGACTGCATAGTTTGCAGGAGCCTAAGACCAGCCCTGACTGTACCTATACTACAAGAAGAGGCATTTAAGTTTAAAAACGGTGGGAAATGCGTCATTGATCTATTAAAATATCTTCAACAGTACATATTGAAAAATTCTTAACCCAACTTTATAATTGTGCAAAGAATTTTTTCAACAATTGCTATCAGTGTATCTAGATGTGAAAGTAGCCTCTCCAAACTGAAGTTGAAAACGAAATTATATTCGCTCCATAGTTAGTGATTTAAGATGACAAAATCTTGCAATTTTGTCCATAGAACAATATATTACAAATAATTTAAATTTTGATAAGATAATACATGATTTTTCTATTATCAAATTTAGGTAAGTGTGTAAATATATAAATTATTTTTAAAAATCATATATTTATAATAAAAAAATATGAAAGAATATTAATTGTTAATGTTTTTGGGTGTTAATTTGGATTATCCTTTGTCTCATTTCGGAGGGGGG
>MUZC01004417.1:37527-64473 GCA_002072015.1 Radix auricularia | reverse complement strand
TATATATATATATATATATGTTAACGCTGTAAAGTAAAGATATGTTTCATTAGAAAGTAATAATGACAATATAATAGAGATTTATAAATAAAAAAAAACAAAAAAAAACCTTATTTCTTTATTAAAATTGAAATTTTCTGTTTTTCCCATTGGCACAATCTTTTGTGTATTAATGTTTTCAGCCTTGCCACGCTGATTGGCCAGAATTGAAAAGCAATAGATTAGAGACAAATTTGGCGTAATCGTTTGGCGTAAAAAGATTTCATTATGACTTGCCAAGTTCCTGCGTCTGTTGGTCTGATGAGCATTTTTCTGCCTCTGTCAGTTTTTCTATAGCTTTCACAATAATCTCAACATTTTTCAATGAAATATTCACTATTTTGTAACCTGAAGCCTTGCTTGTAGAAGTAATTAGATATTCCAAACGATGTATGCGCATGAATAAGAGTGCGTAACATCGTTTTAGAGTACTAAAATATATAAATCTTTTCAGACTAAACAAATTAGATTTAATGAACTGTTTGAGCGAGATTCGACATTGAGATTTTATGTTATTGCATCTTCCTTAAACGCCTGCATACTTTCCAGCCATGAAGAAGTATTATCAGAAGAGATCCTCTGCAGTCCATTATCTAAAGCTCGTCATTTATTAAAATCTTTTCAGAATGTCGTAAAAAGGTTCACTTGTACTTCAATGACATATTTGAATGATTCTACAAAGTCTACTTTTTTGTTTTCAATCTTTCCAAATCCCACAACTGGACCTCTTAATAAGTGATTATGTGAAATGTGTGTAGAGCTATCGAATACAATGGAACAATATTAGATATATTGTTTTTGTATAAAGTTGATTTTTCGCGATCTATATCTGTTAAATTTTCCATGAGCTCAGTTTTAATTTTAGATGAGTTTTTTTTTTTTAAAGCTTTTTTTCACACGATGTTTTGGGAGTGCTAGATATTACTTGGCTAGCAAATACATTGGTTCCGGAATATTGCCTTTATTCGCAACAATATTGTCCTCTTCGCGACCAAAAAAAAAAAGAGAAAAAAACTTTTGCCAGGATTTAATAATGTCAAAAATTATAACAAAAACGTCCTGCCACATTGTCTTACAGATTATTGTTGTTCTTTTTCAATTTTTAAAAATATTTTGCATCCAGTTTCTGATCCTTTCCAATAAAAAATATATTTGAGCACTTGTTCATGATTGGCTACATTTGGATATAAGCGTGCAAAGTTTTAATTTCATTAATCAATCAATTTTGTGCATTATTTTTTAAAGCTTCAAATCTAAAGACAAAAAAATAAAAGTAATAATGTCTTGAAAGAATAAACCATGTAAGTGCGGCAACATTTTTTTTCCAGGAATTAAATTAAGTTAAAATCAAACTTGAACCAATTTTATATACCAGAACCTTATTGTAACATTGGTACACTAATTAAGCCCCTATGTTTTCCACTTCAGTAGTATGAGTGAGTCGTCTGCTCGGCCTCTAGGTTACTGTCTTTGGTGACCAGTGAGTCGTCTGGTCTGCCCCTAGTTTACTGTCTTTGGTGATCAGCGAGTTGTCGGCCTCTAGGTTACTGACTGTAAACTGTAAATAACTTTTGCTGCTCGATTTTCTGGCATCCTTTCAACATGTCATGCCCAGCGTAGTCTTCCTTTTTTAAACATTGCGACTATGTACAAATGTCTTTGTACAAATTGTATAGTTTTAGTTTTTTACAAATTCTCCAGATATCATTTTCTAACAGGGTCATATATTTTCCAGAGGATTTTCCTCTCCCAAGTGTTAAGCAGGTTCTTTGCTTTTCTGGTCAGGGTCCAAGTCTTACTAGCGTAAGTTACTACCGGTCTTATGATAATGATAATGGAGTATATATTGTTCCCCTTGAGAGGTTTTTGCTTCCTAGAAGTTTTTGTAAGCTGAAACAGGAACGATTGCCTGCTGTTATACTTTCTTTCACGTCCAATAATATTTCATTGTGCTTGTTTATAGTAATTATAGAGCCCCCTAGATATTTGAATGTAGCAACTCTCACAAAGTTTTGGTTGTTAATAGTTGCCCCTAGATATTTGAATGGAGCAACTCTCACAAAGTTTTGGTTGTTAATAGTTGCCCCTAGATATTTGAATGTAGCAACTCTCACAAAGTTTTGGTTGTTAATAGTTTCCCCTAGATATTTGAATGTAGCAACTCTCGCAAAGTTTTGGTTGTTAATAGTTGCCCCTAGATATTTGAATGTAGCAACTCTCACAAAGTTTTGGTTGTTAATAGTTGCCCCTAGATATTTGAATGTAGCAACTCTCACAAAGTTTTGGTTGTTAATATTTCGGTTGCAGTAGTTTAATAATATATTGGAAAAATAGATTAAAGCCAGTCTACAATTTCTCACACAAAGAATAATGATAAAAATGATGACACTGATGTATTTTGGCCCAAACTTTTAATGATCATCTCAAAGTCAATCACTGCTTGTTTCCAATTATTGTACAACATCATTCACCAACTATATCAATATCAGGAATATGAGTCTTGCACACAACTTAGATTCGTCGAACATAATTTTAAAATAATACAACTTCAATGCTTACCATTGTTCCTTTTGAGTACATGTAGTATGGCTGGGCGGCATCCCGACACCAAGACCGTGCAGCAGTTTACATACAATCATTGCACATCAAATTTTAAAAAGGAAGATGTAATATCACATTTGTAATGTGTACAACTTTGCACAAAAATGTATGATGTGCAACTTTGCACACAACATTCTAAATTTGCACATGGACCAACGAACCTTAGATGGGACATTCATATCTACTTCATATCTACATATATACACTTTAAAAAACAAACTATTAAAATATCAGTTTTTAGAATCTAAAGGCAATAACAAAATTAAGATTTATATTATATCAGCTATTATAATATATATATATATTAGGGCTGCGGAAATTAGCGATTAAACAGTAATTGTTTTTATCGATTAAATTAATTTAATCGATAAAACAGAAATTAAAATGAAAAAAAAAATTTTAAGCAATTTCTTTGATTTATTAATAAATAATTAATTATTAATAATAAATAACATGTTTTTTTTGTTTACGTAAGCTACTCCATTTAAAGAAAACGATTTGTAAAGTATAAACTTTAAATTAAGCTGTTTCTATATGGAAATAATAATAATAAAAAAATAAACATTGTTTTTACTTGATTAATAATAACAAAACTTAAATTCATTGACATTATATTATATTGAACTACTTATATTAAAATATATTTCCTAAAAATATTATATTTTAAAAATAAATACTTAAGTGATGGACATTTTTTAAAATGCCTTAAAATGGCACAAAATGTGAAGAAAAAAAACATAGTGAAAAAAGTGATTATGAGGTCTTAGAAAAAAAATCATAACTTTTGATCTAATTTTTAGTTTAATGACGTCATACATCTTATTTTTTAGCTTTAACTTTAATCAAAATTACCGATTAATTATTCAGTAATTTTTCAAAAATTAACTATTAAATTTAAATTAATCGATAACAGCCCTAATATATATATATAAATTATTTTGCTGCAATGCAGTTTTTTCTTCTCAATATTTCACAAGGGTTTGTCAAAACAATCCTAAATGATAATAGATGTCTTTATTTTTCCTTTATTTACATTATGAAAAAGGATAATATTACAACAGGCAAATGATGCTATTAAACTTAATTTTGGCTTTTTTCTTTTGTCCCCCTTTATTATTTATTGATGGCCCCAGATTAAACAATTAGTTGACTACTGAACACATGACACAATATGTATTCCAAGGCAGCATGAAAAGTTTATGCAAACACATGGGATTTTTTTTCTTCCTCAATCTAATTATTAAAAAAAAGATATTATTTGATAAAATGATGTAAAAAAGTTTCAACATATTTTATAATTAAATAAGCTCCATTAATAATTTCACTGCTCTAGTCCTTCAAGTATTAAAAATTCCCTGCAACAAGCACATAGAAAGAGAAATAAAGGAAGACCATGAAACAAGGCAAAGATTCGACTCAAACAGACGAGTTGAAGAAAATGCTTATAGTTTAGAATAGGAATAAATAAAGAAATTTGGGTATTATGGGCTAAGATCCCCTGATGCAAATAATTTGACTTTAACTTCAATTAAGAATGCAAATGCAATGTTTTATACATTTTTGTCAAATTTATTTTTGACACAATAACTTATTGCTATAATATCCATGACATGTGGGATGTTATTTTAATATTATTTATAATTTACATTCTGTTTTTGAAAGTAATAAGTATGCTGCTTTTACTTCATTCTCTAACTTTTCACATTTTATTATACTAGAAAGTATTAACAACAATAAAGCCTATGTTGTACCCAACTTCTCAACAACAACAAAAATTGCCATTACTATTGCTCAAGCAGAGCATCTTTCATTTGTCATCTTTTGATCCTGATCCTAGCAATGAAATCTTATGCATTTCAACATTTCCAGAAGTTCCATAGAGTGATGCAATTTTTTCCGCTATAAGTAAAAGAGACAAACAACTTATTAAATAATTGTCTTGTAAATAATCAATTAACTTGATAAACACAAATATATGAATGTGCTTAGCTATAAAAGTAACCAAAATATTCTGCTATGTGCTTTTTAAGTAGCACAGTATTGATATAGATTACCATATATATTCATGTACAGTAACCCTCGCTACTTCGCGGTTTGATTATCACGGATTAGCTACTTCATGGGTTTTTCAATATATTGTTATCGCGGATTTCCACCATAAATCCATTTTTAAAAAAATACGATAATCGAATATTCAAAAATTAAATATTAAAAATAATTAAAATGATTGTGTTTTATAATTATTGTTTATATTAGAGGAAGAATAAAAGAATAAAATGTAAACAAAAATATTTAAATTTAAGTATAGTAATTGTATTTTAAAAAATATACTAAAAATAATTATTGTAACGCGGTCTACATACTCATACGCTCCGTTTCTCGGCTCGCTAGCCGCATAAAGAAGCGTAGCGTAGCATCTCTGCAAGAGAGACTGAAGTCACTTGTAAGGAGATCTGTGATTA
This sequence comes from Radix auricularia, assembly GCA_002072015.1. NCBI lineage: Eukaryota > Metazoa > Mollusca > Gastropoda > Lymnaeidae > Radix > Radix auricularia. The sequence goes on along the minus strand of MUZC01004417.1, from coordinate 59,371 downwards.
GTTCTCTCTCCCCTTACTTGCTTAAATTATTTCTAAAAATTTTAATGATTTATTTGTTTAATTTCTCATTATTTATTTTTATAAATCATTTTTTTTACATATGTGTATGTGTTGTACATGTATTGCCACAGTTACAAACTAGTTGCATGAATGTCCAGATTAATTAAACAGGACCAATTCTGATCTTAGAACTTTTAAACTTATTTTATTTACAATGTACCTCTATAGACCTAAATACCGATAATCAAAAATATAATTAAAACACTTAATGAAAGATTGTTGGTTGTGTTACTTTGCAAACACTAACACAAATTATGATGCATTTCCTGATGGCTTTTATGGTGCCGCCAGAAGTTCAGTTTGGAACTGGATTGAACAATGTTATTATTGTCCAGTGAAAAAATTTAAGCAATATCTCACTTTTACTTTTATCTTATCAGTTACAGACGTTCCTTCTATACAAAAGATTATTGCGTCCTACACTTATCTATGGTTTGTGTCTACTCCTACATTATTAATAGAATTTTAAATTTTGATAAAGTGTTGGTTTTCCTGGTTTCTTCAGGCAACCCGTTCCACACCCGAATTACAAACAGGAAGAATGAGAATTTCTATGTTTTTGTTTGTTCTTGCATACTGAATAATAAAGGTGTTTTTATCTGTATGCCTTATGTCTATCAGAGGGTTGTATTAAGTTATCTTTGTGTTGTGTTTCTAAATTAGAATTACATGTAATTGCTTTATGTATAATTACTACTTTACTTTTGGTTCTTCTATCCTTTAGTGCTTCAAGCTCAAGGCAAGGTTTAATGATTTTGTGTGTGTGTGTGTCCAATAACCTCGTGGTCATAGGGGGTTCTGATGTTGCTATTAGAACTTTCTCGGGGCTTGTTAGACCAATGTCCTCTCCAGGTCAGTGGAGGACTTTTTTAGTAATAGTCATTCATCAACATTTTTATTGTGGCTTTAACGTAGGCTAGATTCCACGCCCCTCAGCTTGTGAGACAAGCACACTGTTGACTTGGCTATCCAGCCACTGATTAATTAAACTATGTCTAATGTGTTATTCTTGTCAGTTTTGAATATTCTCTAGTAATGAATCTGGCAGATCTTTTTTGAATTTGTTCTAATTTATCAATGTTTACTTTGATGGATAAGTCCCATACAGAAGAAGCATATTCTATACAGGTATCACCAAAGTGAGGTAGCATTTTAGTTTTATATTTTCATTACATCTGTAAAAGATTTTGTTTGATTTTTTAATAACTTCATTGACTTAAGTGAAAAAATACATACCACTACTTTTTTGCTCCCAATCTGGGTTATTTTGTGCTGCTTGTCGGTTAACATATGACCAAAGAGTATATCCAAATAAATTCCATCCAACAAAAATAAAAATGTATGGTTTGATCCGTTGTAAGGGACTTTTTATTGGGTCTTTGAATCTGTACTTCTTCATTGTAATTGTGCTGGTAAAGAAATGAACAAAATTATTTTAATATAATTTAAGTGTTGTCTTAAAATACTTAAACTCAAATTGACTTAAAATAAACAAAGTGTCTGCTTCTACTACAACATAACAGCAGACAACTCGACGGGCAGTTGCTAGGCTAGGACTGGTCGTAACATTAGCAACATCCCGTCGAGTTGCATGATGCTAAAACTAATAATAAAAAATATGCTGTCATGAGCTTACAGTTACAACTATAGCTGTATGTTAATTATGCTAACACTAATCATTACTTCTCATATTTAAATTTGATGAAACAAAACTTGATTAGTGTCCATTCTTAACAAACTCTCCTTTACATATTATACGCATATAAAATAATATGACATTAATTCTGGGCTATTTTATGTGTGTATTAATTCTAAAATCTAAATTTGTTTAAATAGATTTAATATTATTATATCAGCCAATTTTGTGTAAGTATAAGTGATGTTGATGCCAAGTATTATAATTTAGTATACCATAAATGAAAATGCTCTAGATAAGATAGATTCGCGTACAATCGTAGGAATCTAAAACAAATAATTCGTTTTGTGTGGACTAATAAAATGTACAGTGTGCAGACCTGTTGTCATTGGAAACCATTCAATTCATTTTCATCCTCCAACCTCATTTTCACTCAATTACTATTACTATTGTTTTGTTCTCGTTGTTTTATTCATAAAAGTTGGTAGTGTGCAAAATAGTAATACCGACAAAAATGCATATCGGTAGACCCCTAACAATATAAGATAATTTTGGATAAAAACATGGGCTGAAGCGAAGTATGTCGACCGTGACGTCACGACGCTACCGGTTGCTGGAAAAGAAAGTTGTATAAATTCTAAAAGGATTATAAAAAAATGGAAGGTTTTAGGGTAAAAGTGAAGTATGTCGACCGTGACGTCACGGTCATGGCGACCTGCTTTGTTGTTCCCAGACCTTCAATTTTCCGAAAATTCTAAAGCTATACCTAACCCAAACCCTAAACTAAAACCTTCCATTTTTATAATGATCATTATTATAATCCTTTTAGAATTGATAGAACTTTCTTTTCCAGCAACCAGTGCGTCGTGACGTCACGGTCGACATACTTCGCTTTGCTTTAGCCGGTTTTAGGGTTTGGTATCGGTATAGCTTTAGAATTTTTGGAAAATTGAAGATTTAAGGGTTTGGGTTAGGGTATAGTATAGCTATAGAATTTTAATTTAAAAGCTTTTTAAAGGACGTGCTATAACAACAATGAAGGCCACCATGATCGTGACGTCACGGTCGACATACTTCGCTTTTACCGAAACATGATAAGTAGCCAAGTACCACGCACTTACATGACGAGTAAACTAAAACAGAAAATAATACTGAATATTAATACGGCAATTTGAATAGTTTCAAGGTTTTGACAAATGACAATTGAGTTTTCCTTGATTTATATGTAGTCAACAGAAGTTTTAAAATGTTACTAATATTACCACGGATATCGTATTTATAATGGTTCTTGAACTAAAAATAAGTTGGCTTAGTTGCAGTGTCGCAGCAGTGTACACACATAAATTGCTATAAATATATAAATATTCATTTTGGTTTTAATTTGAAATTATATCAAAATAATAAATTAATAGCTATTATTAAATTGAAAGAAGTTTTCATAAAGTTTTTGTAAGAATGGTAATAATGTAATATTCTATTGAATCAATTACAGTTTATCATACGAATAGCCCAAGGACCAAAAATGGGCGTTATTAGTGTTCGTGTAACTAAAAACCAAAGCGCGGGGAAACATGGCGACCTTACTTGATGTAAAATCCCTTGGTCATTCAGAGAATGAAATTTGCCATTTTTTACCTTGCGACATAGATTTTGATGGTGGGGCAAAGGTGTCTAGCTTTTTCATTAAAACTTTATCTGAAGAATCATCTCACACTCAAGGTAAGAAATAAAAAAAACAATGCATCATCATATGATAAATATGAAATCTTAAGTTTTATTTAAGTTTAACTTGGCAGTGGCTATTGAGACGCTAACGTCTTAATAGCCCACAGGCTATCGAGACGCTAGCGTCTTAATAGCCCACAGGCAAACAAAATAAGCCAATGAAAATTAAGTTGTCGTCCTTGACTGACATCACACGCCAAGTTGGGTTAGGGAGGGGGTCATGCATTTGTGATGGTGTGAGAGGGTGTTAAATATGAGGTCACGTGTAAATGCGCAACTTTAAATATAACTTCTACAAAAATATTCGATTGCCTTACAGTAAATACATATTTAAATTTAACAGTAACAGTGTGTTTTTCTTGTCAAATTTATTGAAGAAAAAAAAAGAAGTAATAGAAAATTCGAATTTTATTGTCTTCAATAACAATGCATGAAGGGGCCGTCTATACATGACGTCACGCGCCTGTGGGTGGGTGCGGAGAATGGTAAGGCTAAGGAATTAGTGAGAATTTATGACAAGGGGGTGGGCGGAGTTTAAGAAATAAAAATATGCTATTTGAAATAAAAGTTCAACTTGATTGCTCACAATTTATTTAGTTTACAATATTAGGCTTAGAGTAAAGACTTACACTAAATACTAAATACATATTTCTATGACAAATATGTTAATTGAAACGTGGTATTTTTTTGGGGGGGGATGGAGGGCAATCAGTGCTTTGTGATGTCATATTGTGGTCTAAGTTTTGTGACAATGGGGAAAGGGGGTAAAAATAGCATGACGTCATTCATGGACGGCCAAAAAACTTATAAAATATAAAGATATAAGCAGTGAAATCGCAGTCCCGTTATGTAAAATATAACGGCTGAGACACAGGTGTGCGAAAGAGAAACATCTACTAATTTCAAGAAGTGGAAATATAAATCACACGGATATATTTTAGCAATGTATGAACGTTTGGTCTGAATTTAAAAGTTCAGAATTTCGTTTGCATTAAAATATAAAACATTTTTGCATATCAGTCTTGACTCAGTCAGTCACGGACGCCGTTTGCAGTCTGCGCGGTTTACGTTACTAGTAGTATAATTACTAGGCTTAGTATTATGCAAATTACATTTGGTGTGCGTAAGTACGCATTTAGTGGAGCCCCCACCCCGTACGCAATGGCTTGAAAAATACAATTTATTGATACCAAAATTATGGTTTTATGTTATTTTTAATGAAAGTTATGATTTTTTTTTTGTGAATTATTTTGGTATAACTCTGCTGCTAATTGAACTAATTGGCTAATTATCGTTTAACGGATCCAAGATGGCGGCCGGAAAGTTGGACGCGTCCAGGACTGTACGGTGGCTATGTTGTAGTTACCTCCCTTTATTGTTGTATTTCCTCGCTTGTCTCCCTCACCGGGGGGGGGGGGTCTAAGGCAGTGCTGTCCAACCTGCATGCGGCCCGCGGACCTGTCTAAAATGGCCCGCCAAATCTTGGTACAATTTTTCTTTTCTTTAACAAAAAATTTTTTGAAAAAATTAATAACTTGTGTGATTCAGTATTTTTGATAATTTTTTAGGGACAACGTGAGAATTGTGGCATTTTTAATAAGATGGGGTGGGGTGGGGCAAAAGAGGTTGGTGGTTTCATAGATTTATGTTCAGGGCGTGTCAAGTGGACAATAGGGAAACTTGGGGTAGCCTGAAATCCGATACAGCCGGATAGGGCAATCCTGAGATTCTCTGTGTTGGTTTGGTCAGGGTAGGGTGAGGGCGGGGCAAAGGGTCGTTCAACAGCTTTGATTTGTAGCTACCTGTTCATCATGAGAATGCCAGTTTCGCCCAGGATTGGTTTTGATTACATTGATCACTAAAACGGCAAGTTCTGGGCGGAATGTTAATAATAGAACAAGGATAATAAAAATGACACCTCGGGCGTCCTAGAGTTAATTGATACTCCCAGGTCACTGCAGAGGAATGTGAATGTTCGGGGGAGGGGTGTGGAGTGGTGGGGGGATAAATGCCCATCCTTAATTTTTTAAAAAGAAAAAGGCCAGTGGCTGGTATTTATTTCAAGAGTTTGACCCATTCTAGGACTATAACGCAGAATAAAAGTTGTGTTTGTGTTATCAGTGCAATTCACTTATGAAGAAGTTCTGAGAGATAACAGTAACGATTTCGAAAGGACATTTGTTTCTAAAAAGAAAAAGCCAATATGGCGAGTAGCAAACGAAAAGTTACAGAAGAGAATCGTACTTTTAACTCTTCGTGGGAACTCGAATTTTTGTTTTCTCTGTATAATGAAAAGCCAGTGTGTTTGATTTGTCAGGCTACTATTTCTGTTATCAAAAAGGCAAATCTACAGAGACACCACAAGTCAGTGCATGCTGATTTTGATAACGAATATCCGAAAGGAACAAAGATGAGAGAAGACAAAGTTAGTTCTTTAAAGAAGAATTTAAATGGCCAGCAAAATGTTTTCCGCCGGATTTTGAGTTCAAGTGATTGTGCTACTGAAGCGTCTTTTAAAATTAGCTGGTTATTAGCAAAGAAACAAAAACCGTATATTGATGATGAAACTGTTAAACTCTGTTTTCAAGAATGTGCTGATTCGTTATTTTCTGAGTTTAAAAACAAGGAGGAAATAAAGAAACAGGTTTTGTGAGATTTTTTAATGTGTCATAGGCTTTCTTAGTATTATTGGCAGCTATGCTTTCTTCCATTGTGCGTCATTGATTATCTATCCAGTCCTCTTTTGCCTGCCTCATCTCCTTCCTGATCCTTGTATTAATCTGTCTGCTGTAAGCTGATTAGAGTTTTTGTTTTTCCTTAACATTCTGCTTTCATCACATAGATCAAAATTCTTGTTTGTGACCCAATGCTGTTTCTTGCTTCTTTGCCCACCTTTGACTTCATCTGCAGTTGAAGTTAAAATTTCTTTCAAGTTGTTAGCCAAGGCTTCTACATTAAGGTTGATAGTGGCCAATGCTGCTACATTGTAATTGATAGTGGCCAATGCTGCAAACTTGCCACCAACCTTGGCCAGGAATATCTCCCCAATTTCCGAGTCTTTTAGTTACATTGAAATATATTATATATAAATTATATTGAAATATAACTGTAGCCAAAATGATGAAAAATTGAGATGAGAATTACAATACAAATAGTAAAAAACAGCCCATTATAAGAATTTGGAAATCTATAAAAACTCACAGTGAAGTGAAAGCAATGATGGATGAGCGTTTGCCAACAAAACATACATCAAAATAAATCAACAAATACTGGTTCAATCTAAAATTAATGACAGTAATGACACTTTGTAAACAAAAAAGAAGACTATTTTACAAATTTAATTTAAGGCTATCAATGCAATACGAATACACATAAGATTTGTAAGAATTTTTTTATTTGTAAGACTATAACTTAATATTAATAGTTTTACTTAAAATGACTATACAAGTGCCTATTATCAACCTGGTCATTGGAGAACCACACTATTACTTGAATCACAAATGATGTTCTATGTAGTGCTGACTGCAGCGATCAGACACTCTTAGTCTATTTGGACCTCTATGCTACTCTTGATCTGACTGACCTTGAGCTTTCTCCGAAGTTGTACTGTCATGACTTCCGAGCGAGGTGGGAAACAATGAAACTCCACTTCTTTGGTTTACTTTTAATATTTAATTTTTACCAGAGACGTGCCCTGGGTTTCTGTTTTTTTTAACTATCACATTCTTTATGTACAGTAGCCAGCAGTGGCGTAGCTATGGGGGGGGGGGTGGGGGCGGTCCGCCCCGGGCGGCACTTGTGGGAATTTGAAAAGTAAAGCCATTTCCAACAACCGCTCTTTTTTCTTTTGGAGGGGGAAAACCAAAGTGATAAAAAAATTCTTCATTTTGAGTCTTAATTAACGGGTTTATGTAAAATTTGTTTGATTACATAGAGGTTATAACTAACGTAAACCCTTTCAAAATTTAAAAATCACTCAAAAAAGGTATTGATTTGTTTGGAAAATTAGGCCGTATACGTCACAGATGGCGCTTTTAAAAGAAAACTGCACCAAAAAAAAAAACCCATCATAGTTGGGCCGAATAATATGTACATATAAAATTGCCACGAAAGTTCTTGAGTGGAATCACAACATGCGCAGATTAATTCGCTAACAAGTACCTACATAACATGGTGGTTCAAATATTGCGTTTACTGTTTAACTTGATAGTAGTAATTTATATTACTGTTTCAGTTTTCATAAAATTATTAAGGTAATTTATTGAAAATTAAATTTATTTTGTTTTTATTGCATTATAGCAGCACGAATAGCCTGTGTTCTTCATTAAAATACTGTTATTAAATAAAAATGCTAGAATCCACACGCCTATCCAATTAAAGTAATGTGTAAATAATTTGAATTCTTCTATTTCGTAATGTGTAAATAATTTGAATTCTTCTATTTCATGGAATATTGTTAAGATTTAATGCAGGAACATGAAAATATTCAAATTTCTCCGTTAATAAACATACACATAACATAAATAATTTCGAAAAAGAGATACTTTCAAGCGTCTCGTTTCACGTCGTCAATAAAACTTAGACACCTTATTCAATGTTACGTCACAAAGATTCCACTCCCCCACAATAAGAGCATAATGAGCATGTTTTAAATAATCTTTTCCCATTTAAAATATGTTTCTAGTGCAAGGCTGCACTATAATATCGTAACAAGCATAAAGCAACGTAAAAAGTCATTAAATAAAGTGTTGTCATTCATATATTTAAGTGGAAATTTTATTTAAAGTTGCGCGTTTTGAATGAAGTCAAATTTGTTATTCCTCTCTCCTCCCCCTCCCTGTGTGGGATGTAATTTTTAGGCGGCCCCTAAAAGGGCGGCATTTTCGAGACCGCCCCGGGCGGCAAAAGTTCTAGCTACGCCACTGGTAGCCAGCATAGCAGGATTGTAAAATGTTATTGTATATCTCATACATTATTAGCCTGTAGTTTTTGACTATGCCGCTGCTGTTCAGGCTATTGCAGACTGCTGTACTATGCTACTGCTGTTCAGGCTATTACAGACTGCTGACTTGTGAAGTCATGCATAGCATCATACTCAAATAAATAGTGATCAGTCAATTGTGTATGGAACTAATGTGAATCTAGGGAATGGTTGCCATCACATAGTAATGTTGGTACTTATGACATACCCTTTCCTATCACACAGCAATGTTGGTACTTATGAAATACCCTTTCCTAACAATGTTAGAATCCTCCAGTTCTATGCTGATATGAGACCTACAATGGTTAGATATTAGTTATGTGGTGAGAGACTATTCTTTATATTTACAATCTTTTAATCTACCTAAAATTTTTTTTATTTTGAAACATCAGAAAAACACATATCAGCAACATTCAGAGGCAGACCATTAAAGGGTAAAGAAGTTGAGCTACCAACTGGTTATACAGGTTAGAGTTGCATAACTTATTTAATCATATCAAATCTCACTCACTTGCAGATTTGATACTTAAGGTGTAATACGTTGTTTTTTTGTGTGTGGAGAGTGCTAAATTAAACTGTGCAGTTCTTAAAATTAACCATTATTTATTACTAGGGATGTGACGGAGCTGATGAAAATCCGCATCCGTCGGATTCAGATTTGGCAAATATAAATCCGTCGGATTCGAATGCGGATGCGGATTTGGTCAACACTTGGCTAAAAAAAGGGAGTATACCAAGGTGTCAGTCCTGTGCCCCCCATAACAAGAAGGGTTTTTAATCACAAAAATAAGTAATTCAAAAACAATGCATATTGCAGTTTAAAAAGATAAACAAAATGAATGAATTTTAACCTAAATTTTAAAAAAACTTAAAATCAAGTAAAAAATTAAAACAATTCGACAAACAACATTTAGCGAAATTAAAAACTCAGTTCTTAAAATTGGAGAGTTATGAGAACATTAAACAAAATTAAAGATACTGTTTATTGTCACATTCACATGAAGCCTCAGTACTTGAATTTAATTAATGGCAGATTAAACTTCAAGAACACCAGTTTCTCTGCATTGTCTGGAAGTTGTCTGAAAACAATTTAGTGAGGGGGTGTGTCTAAAATACGTTCATGATTAAATACGACGTCTAATACATTTCATTCTACACACTGAATTTTGATGTATAATTACTAGGGCTGCGGAAATTATAGATTAATTTGTTGATTAATCAGTGTAAATTTTTATCGATTAAAATTATTTTAATCGATAAAATATCAACTAAAATAATGGAAAATCTTTTCAATAATATTACCGATTTTATCAATAAATTATCAATTATTAATAATTAAAAATAGTTGCTTTTTTAAGTTCAAACTTCTCCATTAAAAAATAATGATTTTTAAACTTTCAAATAAGCTGATTTATAAGGAAAATGATATCAACAATTAAACATTGACATTAAATTAAACTACTTATATCTAAAACAAAAAATATTGCCTGTTTTCGTTACTTCCCTTGAAATTTTCAGTTTATTGACATCATACATCTTATTTTTAGCTTTAATCAAAATTATCGATTAATTTTTCGGTAATTTTTGAAAAGTTAATCGATTAATTTTAAATTAATCGATAACAGCCCTAATAATTACTGCATTGAGTCATTTCTTTGGAAGCTTAGAAAATAATTGGGAAGGAGTAAAAGAAACATTGTGACAAATTGTTAATTTCTAGTTTATACATAATAACTTATTTTGGCTTCTATATGAATTAACTAAAAAAGGTGTGAGTGAAAAGGAAGTCTAAAATGTAAGAGTGCAAGAGTTAGGGCTGTATGGAAACATGATTTTTGATACATTCTGTATGATCATATTTAAATGACCTTTGCATAGGTTTAGTTGTTAAAGAACAACACAAAAGGTCTACTGAGGATGAAGATAGATACTTAGCAGTCACTCGCAGATTTGAAAAATTTACTCACTGGAACCTTGATAAAACACCAACACCAGATGACTTGATACAAAGAGCTTTACAATGGGTGGATATCTCTGCTGCGGTAACAAACAAATTTTAAACATATCTTACATTTGAGAAATGATTACAAATACCCCTTTTTAAAACACACGAACTAATTAAATAAGTGCAGCAAATTTTAAAAGGATTATTATCTTGTTGAAAGTCAGGTGAAGAGGCAACAAAATCACTTTTACTAATTATTTTAGTAATGTTGAAGTGTTTATTTTATAGTCTTTTTGTTGATGATTGTTTTGATAGCTTCACAAGCCTATTCCCCTTGATGTGGATCTTGATGCTAGCCAGAAAAGCTTAAAAGGAAATTAAATACTATGGCCACCAATGTTAAAGGTAGGTGTGTGGTGGCAACATGTTATACCTTCATAAATTGACATAATTACTGCAACTATTAGTTCAATCATTTAACCTTGAAACACTAGAGGAGAGAAGAGCAAAGTAGTATTAATACATAAGCAGGGCCGGAGTAGCCCTCCGCCTATCCTTGCAAATGCATGGATTTTAAAAATCGTGGGGCGCAAAATTCATTTTATGGCAATGAAGGAGAGGTTATATGGTTCTTTCAATGTTGCAAATGGTGTAACTAGGATATTTTGAGCCCAGGGAAAAACTATTGAAATATTATAAAATTCGTGCCCCCGACACTTTCTGTTACATTTACGATAATATAACGTTGTTGTAAGGCTAATGTTTGTGCCCATGTACCTTGGAGTCTTGAGACATGACAGGAATCACACCAATAGACATAGTTAAATCATTAAGCCTTGAACTTGAAGCACTAGATTATAGAAGAACCAAGAGTAAAGTAGTAATTATACATGAAGCAATTAATTCTAATTTAGAAATACAACACAAAGATAACTTAATACAACCCTCAGATAGACATAAGGATTCAAACACCTTTTTTATTCTGTATGCAAAAACAAACACATTCAAATTATCATTCTTCCTGTCTGGAATTCAGGCATGGAATGGCTTGCCTGAAGAAACTGGAACAACACTTATCAAAAACTCTAATAATGCAGGACTAGACACAAACCATGGATAAAAGTAGGACGCAATAATCTTTTGTATAAAAGGAGCATCTGTAACAGACAAGATACTTACAAGATATAATTTATAAGTATCTGATTATTTCTAATAACCTAGTTACATTTAAAACAAATTTAGTTTTATAGATTATCTACTTATTATTTTTAATTTGTATCTATCCATCATCCAGCCAGGTGGATTGTTCACTTGAATTGTCAAATTACTGTCAGAGGTTGAAACAAATGAAAACACATCTCCACACGTTTTAATTGTATGTCAGCTGTGGATACACACATGTCAAATGTCAGATCACGGGCCACAAGTTGAAGATCCATTTTTTTGTTTAAAAAATAATAAAAATTGTAACTAAATATGTGTCTTTTTTTGAAAACATGTTATCAAAATCTTGCACTAGTACTTTAATATCAGTTGGAAATTAATGTTACCCAGTTCAGTAAAATAAATGATGTTCAGTATTATCTTCACAGTAAGATATTCTATTAAAATTTAAGTTATACATTCTTTTTGTTTTCAATATAAATGTTCAGTACATTTAACATACTGGTATATTTTTTTTAAAGTTGTGAAGGAAGAATATTTTAATTTTAAAAAAAGAAATTACGTATGAAATCTATATGTACATTTAAATTTGATTCCAAACCATAGTTCATTTCAATGATTTTTCCCTCTAAGGTTTTTTAGTCCCTTCATTAATTACTTAGTTTTAAAAAAACAACTTAAGTGCAAAGATGCACAGCATCCATTTTTTTTTTGGTGCAAATTTTTACACACATAGATATTGTATTATCCTTATCAAAATTAGCTGCATTGTAATTCAAATCTGCTGCACGGGGTCTGTCAACTCTCTGCGTGACTGCGCAGCTTAAAGGGAAGTTGGATTACAATGTAACAATGAATTATCTGTTTTGCATTGAACATTTTTTCTTTCAATATTGAATTTGGAATAAGTTTAACCATTCTTAATGTGCTTCCAGTATTCCTCTTGTATTCATATTCATATTTGATCATACGGGCTCTTATGAGGATGTTTCATTGGTGGAAAAGGCAAAGGTATCAGGAACTGGTGGGTTGGAAGAAATAGTGTCTAGAGTTGTTGCCCTGTTTCTTTTGGGAGCTTGTATGCTGTTATTACTTACTTAGCCATTACCAAAAAAAAAAAGGTTTAGTTGTAATGTAATTACACAAAATTAAATAATTGCGAAAAAACATTATGAATTTTATTTTTTTGTTTCTTAATCTTCAGTTTGTTTGTCATATTTATTCTTATCTTTTATTTTAGTGAAATAAAGTGTAAACTGGTAAAAGTTCAAGGTTACAAAACAGGCACTAGGTTATAGTAAACTGATAGTATAGTATTTAGACAAATAAAATTTACAAAGTCTTAACTTGAGACTGGCAAGAAAAGCTGCACACAGAGTTTAAGCGTAACTAAACATTTTTGTTTCTAAAACATTCAGCATGAATTAAAATTAATTGCATCTGTAAATAGCACAGTTTAAAGATATGCATAATGTTTGGTAAAGATTTTTAAAAAGTTCAAGTATTCTGTAATTAATTGATGGGAGTCAAGTTATGAACATCTCAACCTTATACTAAACCATGTAAATTGACAGGGGAGATTTACTTTAAAAATATATTATAATATTTCTCATTGGTCAAGAAAAACAAAAGAAAAAAAGAAGGTTGAAGAAACGCTTATTTATTAATTTGTTAATTTACCTTACAAGTACAAGTCAGTTGCTCTGGCTTTGCAATATTTTCTAATAATGGACAGAAAATCAACAAAATTTAGCAATGTTCTTTCTATAATTATTTCCTTCAATGCTATGTGAAACAGGCACATAACAAAGAAAAATGTTTTGGCCACTGCAGAATGAAATTTGACAATATTTCACAATAGGCCTTAGGCTTCTGAGTCCTGAAGGTTTTATAGACACAATAAGTATTTGTGCATGAGTCCCCTACATTATGGCATAGGATTTCAAATAACATAAGTACAGCAGATGATGTTATTTGTAAAATCAACACTTCATATATCATAAATAACCCTTCTTTCATCTGACACCCCTCCTTACTTTCCATGTAAATATACAACAAAATTTTGCTTCTGTATTTAAATCTTTAAAAAACTGGTAAAACTCAAAGCTAAAATAAAAGTGAATAGTGCCAAGTAAAGGACAATCAAATAAGTTTAGGATTTATTAATACCCAATTTAAAATAATTTCTGTCAAAATATTTTCAGGCAAAGTTAACACAAATGCATCAAAGCTTGATACTGCTGTTTGTGTTGTGGGAGAGGTAGCATAATTCTTTGGCCAGACCAACAGTATGGCAATGATGTGTCCCACTAATAGAACATTGGCAAGATTCATGTTCTCTACTTTGACATAAGTTATTAAGAATGTAACTTCAAGATGCTTCAACTATGATGTTTATCACAGATTTTCACAAAAGGAAAATTACTTTCACTTTATCAGCTGTGCTCCATGGACATAGCTATTGCTTGCTTGAGAAGTTCTTCTTCAGAGAGGTCTGAAAATATTCATCAACAAGTAAAACTGCAACTTTTAATTAAATAATTTTTGAAACACAAAACATTGACAGAAAGCTTTTTTTTTTATCAGTGGTACTTCTCTATACATCTGCTTAGGAATAAATCTAACTTTGTATATGTCCTGTTAAGACCCAAAATATTTTACTCGATACACAACCTTTCTTTGGAATACAACCTGCTCGAACTTGTATGAGTCAAAATGACAACACCGCACTATACTCTTGATTACATCTTATGTGTATGGCTATTGCTACGATAGAGTGAACGAATCGTGCAATAACGGAATTTTCACATGATTTAGTGTTTTTCTTATAAATATTTAGTAAATTGGCTAGCAAAAAGTTCTAAGAAAGTTAACGAGAGGAGCCAAGCAACAACAACAAAAAATGTTTAGGATCACCATGGTGATAAAAAAACAGAGATTATTAAAATTAAAAGGGATGAAAGTGGCATGTATATCCATACTTAGTTGCAGCATCCCTAATAGGGCTGTCAATATTGTTGAAAAATGCTGCCAGGGTACATGTCCCAAATTTGAACGAGTACCCAAGTTACCCGTTCGAAATGCCTCAAATTTTCTTCATAGATTACTACAATTAGTCTTTTACTTCTTTGTTTATTGTGGAAATGCAAATTTTGATGTAATGAGTCAGCGATGTGTAAATGATGACATTGAAATACTACTGTAGTACAATGGTGTAAAAACAATGAGCAGAGGGGTGCTATATGGATTTTTTAGGTGGGGAGCGCTAATCGTATGATGATATAACGGGTTATTTCTAGTTCATAGCTGTAGCTGACAACTATTTTAATTAACTAAACTTTTCAGGACTTGCCCCTACTTAGTGGACTCATCCCCCAGCATTTATTTTTGTAATATAGTGAAAGTTGTTCAATGATTGAAATATTATTTTAAAAAAAGACTATAGCAGGTGTTTATTTCTTTTAAAGTATGGTGGGGATAGGATTGGAGACCTACGTTAGTGGGGGGGGGGGGTAAGATAAAAGAAAGTGGCACATCTCAATCAGTAACAAAGATTAGTGGCGTATTTCAAAGTCAAAGCCAAGATAATTTCTAGCCCTCCCTAGTTATCGCTCTGGTGTCCTATTTTGTGTCATACTGAGTGGACGGACCCACCCCCACCATTTCCATTTAACATTTATTTCTTTTCAAGCATTTTCATGTTAAAATGTATTTCACTGTATATTTGAAACCAAAAGTTTTGATTTGATAAATTATTCTCCAGCCAAAATTTGAACACAGAAGAGCCACAGTTCAAACATCGGTGGTAAAGATATTGCAGTAAAATTTTCACGGGTACCCGAGCGCAATTTTACTACCCGGGTAATTGCTCAGCAACGGGTACCTGGGTCCCAAGTACCCGTTGACAGGCCTAATCCCGAATGACAATTTCTATGATTGTGGAAAACAAAGATGTTATTAAATTTGGTAATGTTGTGAAAGAGACGAAATCCATTACAAAACAAAGATCAGTGACATTAGAACATGTTGAAAAATGCTTTTGAGCTTTAGAAGTATAACAGAAAAACAGAATAAAAAATTAGTCTTAAGTTCTTTTTATCTATGTTATTTAGTTTTTAACTCTTAATGTGCCATAAGGTTTTCGGAAAACTTACGCCTCAGTACCATAAGAATTTCCCGAATTGCGATCAACCGGTTATAAAATTAAAGAAATTGCGTTAAATCCATTTTTATTATTATAATCATACTGACTTCATCTTTTAGATTAAGAATGGTTATTTTATGTATCCCAAAGACCGTTTTGAGTTTAAAACTATTTTTACCTGTAGTTTAGTACTATTATTTTAGCAATAAAATATAGCGAAATCGCATCTGCGAAAAAAAAAAGTAAAAACTTCCAAAAAACATCGCGAATCGAGCGATATCACTAGCGAGGTAAACAGCCGCCATTGCCGGAAGTCGAAAACATCATTCATCCCGCACTGATTAGTTTTTATTTTCTGTAATTTCGTTTCTAAAGAGAGTTCTATCGAGTCGCGCATTACCGCTCTTTGGTACTAAACGGTAAACCGCGGATACCGCGCTTTGGTACATTAAGAGTTAAAGAGTGTTTAAAATATTTCATACTTCCACATCAATAAATGTATATTTGCCAATAACTATTATTATTTTTTTATGAGAACGGATTAATCATTTTCCCATTATTTCTTATAGGATAAATAAATTTGGAATAAGTCCAGGGATCTGGAATGGATGTATACTGACGTACCGCTCAACACTAAAGATGTATACTGACGTACCGCTCAACACTAAAGATGTATACTGACTGACGTACCGCTCAACACTAAAGATGTATACTGACGTACCGCTCAACACTAAATTTCTATTAAATTTATGCAAAATTATAATTTTTTAGAATATTTTAATGTTCAATTATAAGATAAGATAAATATGAAAGTGGCCAATCAGTAAGAGGGCATTTTAAATGATGCAAGAAATAATTTTAAAAACTGAATTCTACAAATTATGATAACTTAGAAATGAATCAAATAGTAAAGGTCAATAAGACAATAATGAACCTTTAGCAGTGCTATGGGAGCCAGCCTGGCCTGTATCAGTGCTATGGGAGCCAGCCTGGCCTGTATCAGTAGCACTAAGGACCCTATCTTCTGAGGCCACACCTGTAGTTGAGGCCTGTTTGCTGAGAAAAGCAATCCTCTTCTGTCTCAGCTCTTCTTGGGATGTTGGTTGGTCCTCTACCCTTGAAGTGGATGCTCCATGATTAGAAATAGTAGGAGTGGGGAGTTTCAAATGAGAGTATTCCTCCATGTATCCTTGGAATGAGAGTAAAAGAGAAGACTGATCATAGGAGACAAATTTCTTTAAACATTTTTGGGGGATTGGCAACTTGAATCATACAAGTCAACCTGTAGTGTAAAACATCTTAGACTTAACTTGAACTTTGTGTGCCAGCTGTAGAAGGGTTCAAATTTTGAAACTAAGACTATTCTTTATAATTACAAGAATGTTTTGAGTTATAAGACTATTCTTTATTATTACAAGAACGTTTTGAGTTATAAGACTATTCTTTATAATTACAAGAATGTTTTGAGTTATAAGACTATTCTTTATTATTACAAGGATGTTTTGAGTTATAAGACTATTCTTTATTATTACAAGAATGTTTTGAGTTATAAGACTATTCTTTATTATTACAAGAACGTTTTGAGTTAATACTTTGATTACTAATTTTAAAACTAAATTAAAACTAAGACTATTCTTTATTATTACAAGAATGTTTTGAGTTAATACTTTGATTACTAATTTTAAAACTAAAACTATTCTTTATTATTACAAGGATGTCTTGAGTTCTAAGACTATTTTTTTTATTATTACAAGGATGTTTTGAGTTATAAGACCATTCTTTATTATTACAAGAATGTTTTGAGTTAATACTTTGATTACTAATTATTTGTTTTTTAAACAATTCTATACATTAACTACAAGTGATTTCAAAACATACTATAAATTTCTTTCATTAAATTAAGCACACCAACATGCTTTATTGCAGCTAGTAGGAATATCTGAAGAGTGTAAATAAATTACTTTCAATTTAGTTAACAAAATTCTATCAAATGAAAAAACAAATCAAAATATACAAATTAGATTTGAATTGAAAAAAGCACCCAAAAAAAAGGCTAATTTTAGTTTAGAATTGCAATAACTTGAGATGTAAACTAACAAAATTTTAGCATACGTCATCAGAGCAAAAAAAGAATAACAATGAGAACTAAATAATAAAATAAAAGCAAAATGTTATACATACATAATGCATTTTATTTTTAAGTATCAGCTGTTTTAATTTTTTTTACCCTAACAGGTAAACATTAATTTTGAGATGGCTACTTTATTTTGACAAAACATTTCATGTCAAAAAAATATCAGGCTCTGTCTCTCAAGTCAATTTTCAATATTTATCATAAGGTGGTCCATGGGTCAATTTTTTCTCTCCAAATTTCTTATCTTAAAAAAAAAGTATGCATACTAACTACACACACATAGTGCCACTCACTGGAAGCTGTGAATCCTGAAATCCCTTTTTTGAAATTTCTTGAATCATGAAAATTATTTCACAAACCCAGAAAATTTGAACATAACGAAGTGCCACTATAATATTCATTTTCCAACCACTTGGAAATGAACTACCGGGTATTAATTTCTCAATTAATCCAAAAAATTTTTTTACGTTTGATTGACCCATCACTTATAAATTATTGGAAGTCAAATTGTAAAAAAAATAATAACATAAAAAGGCAGCCATTAAATGATAAGAAATTTTCTGATGATTACACGAACATTTTGGTTTTAAACTATTAACTGAAGGGAATGTTCAAAATGTTGATACATTTTGCCTACCATGGTTCTAACACTTTTCTTACTGATCAAATCAAATGAAAAGCGTATGAAGCTAATGGCAGTAATGGAGTCTGACTCAGAGACAGAAAAGGATGACAGCTCTTCCGATGAATTACTGCGTTACAAAATGGAGATGAAAGTTCCAATATCCATTAACCCTCTACAATGGTGGAAACCTAATGAACACCGATTTTTTGATAATGTCCAAAAAAAGGTCGGTTTAGAAAGAGTATATATGGTAAATATATTAAAATTCAACTTACCTATTCAATACTAGAAAATAGGTACAAATTTGAATTTTTGTTTAGACTTCCAAAATAATGTTTTTTGATCGATAATTGTTAAGGCTATCATGATTTATTGTTTCAAAGCGACTGAGGCAGTAAAATGCAGCGTCCTGGGATACTTTTAAAAAAAATCTGGGTCATGGCAAAAGTACGCCAACCAATCTGGGCATTGCAATGGGTGATTCCGTGAAATAGTAGGGAGGGTAAGTTCTCCATTGATTCCAAATATGTCTAGGTAGCTTTATAATCATGATGTTAAAGCAAAGGGCGCCGTAAAGTCTATTTCCCACAAATTTTTGTCCCTAAAGTCAAAATTTTACCTTACCATGCTACTTTTAAATACATTTTTAAACACTTCAAAATAAATTTTCACGAAAATGGGAAATGCTGAGATAAATGGATATAATTTTTTTAATAGAAATTAGAGAAATATGTATACTTTCACTCATGGACCACCTTGATATTAGTAAACTTTGACAACAGAACACAACTTTTTAGCAAAATGATATTTAAAATTATTAATTTAATCACAACGGAAAAGGGGTAAAAATAGGTAGTGCAAAAGTAAACTTGCAGATGGATGTTAGGTAGTTCAATCTGCAATTACTCAAAGTTAAAACATACAGAATGAATTTTGTTACAATCATCATAATCCATTTTTCTGTATCAATATCAGTAACAGGTAGTTTGTTACAATCATTACATTTCAATATGAAGTATGAATTTTTTTTTGTGCAATCATTACCTTCCATACTCATCTGCAATGCCCGCTGAAGTGCTGTGTCATCACTATCCAGGAGTTCCTTACTAACCCTCAAGGCTTCTTTAAATGCTTTGTCATCTTCATCAAGTCCAGCCCCATCACCAACCTCTGTGTCCTTCTCATTGAGCAGTCGAGGTTTGATTGTCTGAACAGCTGGCATCAGTCTCAGCAGTTGATCAGCCTCACACTCTGGGAGGTTACCTACCACTATAAATATGCAATACCCTGAAAATAAAGAATTAAATACATTAAATATTTTAAAATATTGACAACCCATTGCTATTGGTAACAGGATGACCGGTTCTGACACCATTAAATGTAACAGGGGGACCCGTTTTCTCACTTTCTCGTGATTGACCCCATTTTGCGTTTCTTTGTGGGCTTATCAAACAGTCTCCGCTCTCACACAATAATTCACTTTAATAATCAAATCCAGGAAATATGTTCTTTAATAGTTCAATAACAAATCTGTACACTTATTTTACAATATACAACAATGTTCATTTTGCTTCCACTAGCTTCATCTCTGTCTATCAACTTCTCAACCTCTAATTAACTACCGCTCGAGTCATGTCCTCGTGTTCTCTCTCTGTCCTTCTCGTGACCACACACACGTGATTTTTTCACTGGCCTCCTTTTGACCCTGACACACCACTTTTCTCACGTGACATCCACCCCCCTCCTTCAAAAAAAAAATGTTTTGCCAAAAAAATGTTTGGGTCATAACAAAAAAATTAGACAGCAATTTTAAAAAAACGTTGTCTTTAACACACACAACAAAAGTTTAACATTACAGAGGCGTTCATGGATTGTCACGCTTCAGCTGTCTCACCAATACTATTTCTGTTTTTCCAGTCTATTTATAGCTAGAAATATTAAGCATAAAATGCACAATGAGCATTGTTTTTACAACAAGTCAAAAATATTTTAAAATCTGACTAATGCATATAATCATCAGTTATGCTTGTCCATACTATATTATATTTAATCCATTGCTATTGTGAATCAACTTTACGACATATAAATATATTCTTTAATTTATAATATGCGGTGATCTCAAATGTTCCTTTATGGATACAAAGTAATTTGATCTGCTCTTAGCTGAAATAATGTATAACTTTGATTACAAAATTAATCCACAGAAAAATTATGTTATAAAAATAACATTACAACTGGTATTAATTCAAAATAATAGTTCTTCAATGCTTCATCAGTTTCTTAAAGGTTCAGTAATTCACTAATCACGAACATCAGTATTTCTGTTAACAATATCAAGTTCAGCATCTTGAATAAGTCGCTTGGCTTTTGATTTTGAGATAGGATGTTTGCTTCCAGATAGTTTAACAAAACTTTGATTAGATGAGTCATAATCATGATAAATTTTTATCTGACAGTTACTGTCTGCTTCAATGTTTCTGATTCTGTATCCTCTACGATCAATTAATCTTCCTACTGTAGATGATTTTACTTTAATGGTCTCAGACTCATTATTACTATTTCTGTGATTCCAATAATCATCTCTTCTGCCATGTCTTTTGATTAACAATAGTGGTCACAATATTACCAGAGTTTGATTTTTCTGTTTTTATTTCTTCTTTGCTGAGTTTCATTTGTATTTCATGTATTGTTTTGCCTTCTCCTTGAAGTTTCTTGAAGTTTTGTTTTGATATACGTTGATTTCCTAAGACTATGGTGTCTTCAACTTCAGTCTCTAATTCTTCTTTTCTTTTCATTGAGGCTATGGTTTGTAAACTAGCACATATTTGAGTATTGTTTTCGTGCCATTCTTTATACATTTCATCTGTATAATCAATAACTCCTTCAATGTTGCCTATAATTAGGTCGCAAATTGCATCTTTCAGAACTCTTGCTCTAACTTCACCATGAAACCAGGGTGTGTTGATGTTGAGTATAGCAGTTGGGCAATCTATTTTTGTTCCATTGGCCTTCGTCAGTGTGTCTGTTTTGCCATTATAGTCTTCTTTTTCAACTATCTTGCTGTGTGCTACAATTGTTGTGCAACCTGAGTCCCGTAGACACATGCATTTTTTGTTGTTGACATACACGGGGTAAAATTTAAGTCATCCTTGGCTATTAATAGCTGCCACGGTATCACTGGCTCGTGTGTCTTCTCAATATATTTTTTTCCTAGTGTCCAAGTTTTGTTCATCATTTTTTCTATATGTTTGATTATAATTTCTGTTTCTTGAATGAAAGTCATATCTTCCTCTCCATGATTTTTTGTTTTGATCATAATCTCTATAGTTTAAATTGTGATTATGTCTTCCTCTCCATGATTTTTTGTTTTGATCATAATCTCTATAGTTTAAATTGTGATTATGTCTTCCTCTCCATGATTTTTTGTTTT
>MUZC01004417.1:0-34152 GCA_002072015.1 Radix auricularia | reverse complement strand
GGGGGGGGTTAGATAAACAACTTTGGCTCGCTCTGTCGGTAACAACGATGAGCGGCGTATTTCAAAGCCAATGCGAAGGGCATTTCTAGCCTTCCTAGTTCATAGTAGTTATTGGCGTTGTGTTCTATTCTCTTTACTGGAACAATTCAAAGAACTAAAACCTTTTTGTTTTAAATGATTTTTGTTTCATGTTTCTGGGAAAAAAATGTATCAAAATACTTTGTAGTTTGTCGGGACGGTGTTTTATTTCCCTTTAACACATATTTCTTTTTAAGCATTTTCATGTTAATACGTATTTCACAGTATTTATTTCAAACGAAAAGTTTTAGTTTGATAAATTATTCGCGAGCCGAAATTTGAAGACAGAAGAGCCACAGTTTAAACACTGGGGGTAAAGATATTGCAGTAACATTTTCACGGGTACCTGGGCGTCATTTTACTACCCAGTAATTGCTCGGCAACGGGTACCCGGGTAACCGTTGACAGGCCTACTGACCAATACAATTTTGTAATTGGTTACTTGATTCTAATCATGATGTTGATGTAGAGAAATTTATGTATGTCCTCATTAGTAACCTCTTTCCACTGGATGTCTTTCGTACCCTTGGCTGTTTGCTTGGGTTCAGTGTATTTGTTTGTTACAGCAATCAACAACTCTATCATGGCAGAGTTCATGAAAAGCTTGAAGTAGTCTATGGGACTGCTGTCAATAGGGAGAAAATGATTTCCCCTTTAATTTCATAAAATTCTATAGCTTGTCTGTAACACTGGTCAAATTGTCAGACCAAGAGTGTCTCCTTCATCACTCTCGTTAGTGCTGATTCTGATCAGAGTTATTTATTATCAGTATCACTAATTTCAACATCTGATTCCTCATTGTTTGAATTGTTAACTGCTGCATAATTAGACATTGGAGCAGCAATAAAATGTCAAGAAAATGAAAGGCCATTGTATAAGAACATTCAGAAACAACACATTCAAATTTCACCAAATAGAGTCCGACTTCTGAGCCACACAGATTTTGAGCCACAAATGATATAAGCATCCATTTTTTTCTACGAAGTCAGCAATGTTTCTACTTTATAAAAAGCCGAGAGCTATTCGCATGATATCAATGCTTCTCGCAAGGTCGCATGATGTAAAAGCGTTGCTAAACGCCATTTCACATTTGGGTGCATTAGTAGCGTGGGGGGGGATGTCGCATTCAGTCGCATTAGTAGCCAGTGGGTTAATCGTTAATTTCCGCAGCCCAATATATATGTGTGTATTAAAAAAGACCCCTTAAATCTCAATATTATAGCATGCCCAATCTGTAAGTCAACAGGAAATGCTCACTTTCACATATTTAACTTAGGGTAGGATTAACCCATTTCACAATTTAATACATTTTTTCGTTATCTTAAAATCATATTTAAAAACTATATGGTACTTTAAATATTAAGCAAATGATGATACAACTGAAAACAATGATCTTACCTTCTTGTTGAAGCTGTGTAAGAAACAATGACAAATATGTGTCCGATATCAACTCCGGACCAGAAAGCAAACTGTTTAAATTAAACCATTGCTGTCCTAGTTTTCGTATACAGAACCAATGCTGGAGGTAATTACAAATAAATGCTGACATTTGTCTGTGAGATTATAAGAAAATAAAATAAAGATAAGATGAAGGACAATGCCAGCAAAAATTATAACTAATATCAGCTTTCATTTTAAAAAAATTTAATTAAAACTATTAAGGTTGTTAAGACCAAACGTTTTTTGAGGAACGGTTAATCATTTAATCATTCAAAAAAAGACGGGTTAACTGCCAGTCATTATCTTTTTCGCAATGACCTCAATTGTTCCAAACAATTGAGTAAACAGTGATGATTTATAGTCAATTTTTAAAAGGACTCGTGATTAACCGTTCCAAATAAAAGGATCAAAGGATCGGTTGAACAGTTTGTTCAAGTTAGCGAGGTATTTTTCTTTAGTTTAAAAATACCCACGCCTCGCCTATTGTGTGATGCCGGTCAATTAAAAAAAAAAATAATAAAGTTATTAAGCCTGAGGAGTAAACAATTATAATAAAATAGAATTATTTACAATACCAAATTAATTTTCAATAATCCATTTGCCAGAATTATTGAATTTTGTGGCGCACACAACGATCCCCCTTATCCTTGCTGTTCAAATAGGGTTTGAGCTACACTAGCAGTACTCCCCTTCCAACGCATACCAAATACATTTTTAAAAAGAAAACATCAGTTTTGTTTTTAATGTGGTAATCTTTTGACTTGCAGGAAAACTGTAATTTAGAGACTGAAATCGAATTTGAGGACCGTTTGATCGCCCGGTACCTTTGCTACGTCTATCAAATGACTCTCGTAATATAAATAGTAACAGTCGTGGCGTTGACTGTCGTTCACATCACACGAGCACTATGTTTAAGTTCTCGTAAAGTGCCTCAGCAAACTATGCAAATTAAAAAATTTTTAAAAATCCATCCTTAGCTATAGGCTAACTAAAACTAATAGTGATGAGGTGTATATTATTTATAGACCGGAATATTTAGAGAATGCTTTACGTCATGGTCGCTCACGTATTGGCTCTGGTATTCTGAGGTAACACAACAAAAAAATTAACCGCGGGCAATAAGCTAAAACTGACTAAATAAGTTACGGTTAACTGGTCCTGATTAAGTGGGACTGGTCCTGATCTGAAGACAGGTTAACTGGTTAACCATTAACAACATTAAAAACTATATTAACAATGATAAGACAGCACCAGCGTCAATCATTAATTTTGACTAGAAAATTTAAAGAAGAAGCTACATAATAACTTACGTTGGATCTTCCCTGGCCTGTACAGCCACAGGATCCTGACTGTTGAATAAGACTATATCTAATCCCCATACAGAAAGAGCTTCTGTTATAACTTGCACAGAAAAAAATCCACTGTCATCATAATTACTTGATGGTTCCTGCCGATGAGGGAAACAAATATTAAATGAATATTCTTTCATTGTGTGACCAACTATAATAGTAATAATATTACTTTGATTTTTAACAATAAAATTTTACTTCTATTTCTATACAATTTTAGATGTAATTAAAATTAAAACTATTTATTTTTATATCTTATACAGTCGGACATATATTACAATTAAAAGTATTGTATAACTCTGATACTACCTGTTTCAATTATAAACCACCCGCTATTTAAATTAAATGACAGCATATGCTTAAAATATACTAACACTCAAATCAATTTTGAAAATTTAGTTTCTTTTCAAGGGCAAATTAATTTTAATTAAAAAAGTGCCTCAATAAAATTAAAAACACAGAACAATGTAATTTATTTACCAATTTACTAAAAATGAAAATAAATTATTGCAACATCAAAATTTTAGCAGAATATCATAATTTCTTACAAGCAAACTCACCTCAATAAACCTTTGATATTCATTAGTTCCTACACCACCTTCAGCCATTCTGTCTCTCTCTCTTTCATCTAATCTCTGACCAATTTGTGCTAAATCAACTGCACTGAAGTACTGATTTTGTAATAAAGCATTGAGGCAGTGCTGGGCACACAATGATCCTTCTTGCTTAAAAAATTGAATAGTTTTGCATATATTATAAATATTTCATTAATAAAACTGTCACTTATGAGAAGTGCTAATTGTTTACACAAGCTCATTTTTTAGGTTTGTCAAATGGGCTATAGCATTTGCATTGATTATGCATT
The DNA here is from genome assembly GCA_002072015.1 of Radix auricularia. Taxonomy (NCBI): domain Eukaryota; kingdom Metazoa; phylum Mollusca; class Gastropoda; family Lymnaeidae; genus Radix; species Radix auricularia. Next base: position 30,420 of record MUZC01004417.1, on the reverse strand, counting down.
ATAAAAATCAACATGCCCTTTGAAACTTTTAAATGTAAAAATGTCATCTTTTTAAAAAATGTTTCCTAATACCCTAAAATCTTTTAATGAGATTTCATGTTCTCTTTATTACATTATAAGTTATAATTGCAATAAACTACCTTCTTTTAGTAGTTTAAGGCGAAAAATAATCATAACTTACTAAGACTACAAAGAGTTAAAGAAACAAAACAGTACTGCAACTTATTAAATTTAAAAAGTCAAATTATTTGTATATCGAAAAAGAAAAACTATACAGTTACAAATACTAACACAATACAGTAATACAGTTTCAATCAAGAAGTAAGGCCTAGAGTCTTGTCTAAAGCAAAAATTATAGATTTATTTAAATTATTATACATTTATATTCTTCTTCTTCTTCGTTCTCAATATTGAACATTGAGTTCTGCGCCAATTGGCCCGTGGTCTCCGACTTCAGCCTGCTGTATTTGCTTCCATAGCCTTTGGTCAGCCAAGACCATCTGCAAGGCAGCAGTTCTTTTGGCAAGTAATGCAGCGTTCACATGCCATGGCTAAGGGTTCCACGCATTACCCCACCGTTTTTCACCCATTTGGAGCTGGGTGGGACTCGGGGACGCCCTAGGCCCCGGGAACAAGTCCCTGGCTTCCCATGGATTCGAACCCGTGACCATCGGAGCGCCAGTCTAGCGCGCTTGCCACCCGACCACCGCAGCCATACATTTATAATAATCTGTGTTCCATTTGAGCTGCAGCAAAAATATTTTATTGTTTGCTTTCATTTTAGTCATTAACATTACCTTAGATTGAATAACGATAGCATATAATCTTAACTTGACATTTAGCTGTGATCAGTGATGTACATAAAAATACATATAAATGTTGTACAGCTAACTTAAATTTAAATCCACCTCAGTACCTCAGGAGTATAATAAATATAATAACATTTTCGTGACATCAAAAGAACTTCAAGTTATATAAAATAATAGTTATTGAAATGATGGCATTATTTTTATCAATTTCATCAATTCTTCACAAATAACATGGATGATCATTTTACTATTAGTATTTAATATTAATCATTACCAATAATAATAATAATATTATATAAATAAATGGATTCGATCATTAATCACTATCAACTTAATTAATACTTAACTTACTGAGGTTAGATTTAGATAATTTGTTGACAAGTGTTGACATGACATAATCATATTTTAATTTACTTTGCAGACTTTGCACCAGCATTTACCATTGCCATTTTCATTTACCAATACTCCAATGCCAATACCCTTCACTAATACACCATAAACAGCAAATTTCATGATCTAAATGGCATGACGATCTAAATACTAAAATCATTCTAAAATCTAATTAATTCTAAGAATCAGTTCACAATTAATTTTAAAAAAAATTTAAATGGGTAACTGAGGTTAGTTATTTTTACTTATACTTATAACTTATACTACTTGTCTTTTACTTTTGTCTTTTACACTTAAATTATACTTTATTAACTTTATTGTAACTTTATTACACTAACGCCAACGCACTAACTAAACTAACTTTAACTTTACTGAGTGATCACTGGTCTTTACTGGACTTCACTAACTGAAACTGATACTATAATTTATAATACTTATAATACTCTTACTAAATACTGGTAACTTTATAACTCTACTACTTCTCCTCTACACTCTACTCTAACTCTAACCTAGCTAACTCACAGAAACACTGAGTACTGACAATGATTGAATTGTCCGACAATGAATGGGTGTAGGCCTAACTGTAACTGTAGCGTAGCTGTAACTGACTGTAACTGTAACTTAGTAGCACGTTTTAAATATCCACTGCGAATTAGTATACTCATATAGTATACTATAGCATACAGATACCCAGAATGCTTTAAAAACACTTTTTTAAAGCAATAATCACATTGATTATTCTAAATGTTCAGAATATACATTCTAATTTATCTGTATTACCTTCTCATGAAAAATAGTCTCCATTTTGATAACTTCCCCTAAAAAAAATATCGTACATATAGGGTAACAATTAACAATATTTTTGACTGCTTCTAACTGTATTGGTACAATACCATACTATCTAAGTATTTGTTCACACTAATTGACGGGAACATTTTTTTTACTGTTACAATTAATTTTTACAAAAAAGAGTATAAGAAAAGACGTAAACTTTGACAAGATATATTATTTATATAGTTCATAAATGAAGAAAAACCTTAGTATTTTTTTTTCAATTTTATTGTAAAATTAAACAAATAAAATAATGATAAATAAATTTTATTGATAATAATGCATGTAAATTTAGCCATGCTCTGAAACCCTGGTAAATGGAGAATCCTGTAATTTTTTTTCTTGATAAATGTTTACAATTACAGGAAAGAGGCAGGTACAACGTCAACAAAACAAATGTTAGTAGCTTGCTAGCCCTCCAAAAAAACATTGACATCGATAGAATGGCGACTTATAATAGAATGCCTGATTTGATAAGCAGTAGTGTCAACATAGAGGGTTTGTAATATTAATAATTATGTTTTAATTGTTAATTTAAATGAAGTCATTGGAGTGTCTAAACTAAGACTAAACTGTCTACGTACACCGCGGTGGTACGCGGCACACCCAGCTAAACCATCGTCTTTGGCCTGCGGTATACCTAGCTAACCATTGGCTTTGGACTGTGTATGCCGCCACAGTATAGGCCTACCTAGCTAACCATTGGCTTTGGACTGCGTATGCCGCCGCGGTATACCTAGCTAACCATTGGCTTTGGCCTAGGTATACACAGCGGCTATAATAAAAATTAGCCAATTTCACTATATTTAGAGGGGGCCGCGCACCATCTACAGATTTTTTTGGGGGGCAAGTTGGCAGGTTTGAGCACTGTCAGAAAACTTGATTGGTTCCCATTTATGGATAGTTAGTTATAAGTTTTAAAAAACTGAGTGATTATTCACACAGCTGTGGGAATAACATCTGCGTTATCGACACAGTGACGCATGCGCGTTGGTGTCCATTTAAACTATAAATAGTCATGATCTTAGAAGCATATCTTTTTCATGAGCGTCGTTAGAGGAATGGTCAGAACCAGGATGACACCTTATTTCTTATTGTATTAGTGGATCGAATCCCTGAGCTAGCGGATATTTATTTATTTTTTTGTGTACAAATTATTATAATATTAAATAAGGTTGTTAAGATCGCTCGTTTTTGAGGACCGGCTAACCATTCAAACAAAGACCGGTTAATAGGTTAACCGCTCGTCCTTATATCCCTTATGTTTTGAGAACTAACAAGAGAATGTTGTCGCCTGGCGTCGTCTGATGGCATCAAAGCCCGCTTCCCCCGCTTGCGTTCAGCTCTTTCCGCATTGCCCTCAATTCAACGCATTTTTAAAAAAAAAATTCCAAAGAATTAATTAAGCAGTGATGGTTAATTGTCTTTTTTAATATTTTATTTTGAGGATTCATAGTTCACCGGTCTAAATAAGAGGACCGGTTCAATCGTTCATTAAAGTTAGCGAGGTATTTGTCATAAGTTTCAAAAACCAACGCCTCGCCCCGTCCGTTGTGACATCATGTTTACCTCTCTTGTGTGTGATGCCGGTCAGCTCAGTCAAATCGCGTATTAAAATTAATAATAATAATAATAAAATTATAAAGCTACGGAGTAAACAATGATGATAAAATGGAATTTATTAAAAAACATATTATTTTTCGATCGTCAACTCACCAGAATAATTTAATTTTGCGGCGCACACGTTTCCCCTCCCCGTTTTTTCTGTTCAAATGGGGTTTGAGCCACACTCGCCGTACTATTAATGTTGTAATCAAATGCCTTTGAGTAGCAGGAAAACTGTCACTAAAAGACTGAACTCAAATTTGCGGGCCGATTAATCACCCGGTATCTTTGTTACGTCTTTCAAATACCTATCGTAATATAGGTACATGTACTTCACTAAGCGGCGTGCGCCGATACGTTTTTTGAATGCCTGAAACAGACTATAAGCCGGAAAATGCCGATAGGTCACGGGGTCATATGCTTTTATAGCTTTCTTTGTCGTTATAAGAAACTATAATTAATATAAATAGAAACAGCCTCGGCCTTGACCGTTGTTGACATCAAACGCGCACTGTGTTAGCTCTCGTACAGTTACAGTGCCTCGACAACTAAGCAAATTAAAATTAAAAAAAAAAATTTCATTCCTTAGCAGTAGCTAGTACTATTAGTTGTGAACTTCAGTGAAGCAAGGCTATAACGCGTCATGTAATGTACGCACGCTTACAGCTAGGAGACTGAGGCTTGAATGCCAACCTACTTGTCAGCTGGATCGTGGTATCGCTTTTACTCACTGTGACAAAGCGAGAGGGAGAGGCGCGAGGCGCGTTACGGCTTGTGTTTTTTTTTTTTACTATGTTTCCGCTATGTTTTTCTTATTTTTGTTACGTGGTCCTGCGGTCCTGAATAAAGATGACCCATCCTAATCTGAGGACCGGTTAACCGCTAACAACCCTGATATTAAACCACAGGGAGTTTGTATTACTTATGCTGTATGCTATATATTTTTATTACATTTATTATTTTTTTCAACAATTCCATGTTATGGAACAGCATTTTAATTCAATACATTTTTATTAAATATTATTCACCTGGCTGTCACCGCCATGGTCTCTTGCACAAACACACCCAGGAGGGTCAGTCTGGAAAATAGATTAATCCAAGAGTTTGTGTCAGGGTTATGAGAATCACTGTTTGTTAAAGTGATATGTCTGCCTGGACACAAGCTCATGTTGATGATGTTTTGTGAGCGAGATTCACGTGGGGGGCGTGGATCAGAGTCCATGCAAGGTCAGTCCAGGCCCACGGGGATAACACGGCTGTGTCTCAGTAGGAAAAAGACAAGTTGAAGTTAATGTGCACGGAGTAGACAAGTGGACTCGGCACACATGTGAACATGGGACAAGTGAACACAAGGGAGACACGAGGCTTAGCGCTGCCCAGGGTCGGTCTGTTGGACCGGGGGCTGATACATGTGAAGTTGATGTTGAAGTTAAGGTGCACGGAGATGTACTACTATTAATAGAGATGTACATATGTTACGAGTGAAGTCTCGTGTGAATAAAGATTGCTTTTAGTACAAGGAATTTTGTGTTCAATCTATGTACGCAAGTTGGCGGTGAAGTCTCGATAAGAAACCCTAGACGACGGATACCGACATACAGGACTCTTGCACCACATGGGATGAATGTTTTGTTTGCGCTGACCACCTAATCATTTTGCCACATCCACTCTCTCCTTTCCTAAATAAGCTCACACTACTTTGCTTTCATTGACTCTTTGGATTTCACCGCAGCTAAGTTTTATTTTTTATTTCTTTATATTCGTTTTATTTGTCTATTGTTTGCTTGTTGAGGAAGGCTCTTTGCCGAAAGGTTCACTGTTTTGTTAAGTCCTTTCAGGCTTATTCATACCCTGTTTACCTGTTTCCCATTCTCTGTAGCAAAGTATATAGAAATTAATAATTAGATTTAATGAGCTTCCCCAAAGGGTTAACACTTTCTCTAACTATATTCTTTACTATACATATAACTGATGAACAAAACACCTCTGTCCTCAATAGAAAACAATATTTAATTACATAAAATGATAAATGAATAAATAAAGAAATATGTTTATATTAAGGTTGTTAACGGTTAACCGGTTATTCGGTTAACCGGTCCTCAGACCAGGACCGGTCATCTTTATTCGGGACCGTAGGACCGTGTAACCCAAAAGAAAACAACAACAAACTAACAAAAACTAGCGTTAACGCAGTGAAAAAAACTAGTGAAAAAAACAACACAAGCGGTAATGCGCCTCGCCTCTCCCTCTCGCTTTGTCGCGGTGACTGTACTAGACTAACACAGTGCGCGTTAGATGTCAACAACGGTCAAGGCCGAGGCTGTTTCTATTTATATTAATTATAGTCTGTTTCTTATAAAGACAAAGAAAGCTATAAGAGCATATGACCCCGTGACCTATCCGCATTTTCTGATCACCGGTTTATAGTCTGTTTCAGTTCAGGCATTCAAAAACTTATCGGCGCACGCTGCTTAGTGAAGTACATGTACCTATATTACGAGAGGTATTTGAAAGACGTAGCAAAGATACCGGGCGATTAATCGGCCCACAAATTCGAGTTCGGTCTTTTAGTGACAGTTTTCCTGCTAGTCAAAGGCATTTGATTACCACATTAATACTAGTAATAGTACGCCGAGTGTAGCTCAAACCCTATTTGAACAGAAAAAACGGGGAGGGGGAACATGTGCGTCGCAAAATTCAATTATTCTGGCGAGTTGACGATCGAAAAATAATATGTTTTTTAAAATAAATTCCATTCTATCGTAGCTTTATAATTTTATTATATTATTAATTTTAATATGCGAGTTGATCGGCATCACACACAAGAGAGGTAAACATGACGTCACAAAGGACGGGGCGAGGCGTTGGTTTTTTGAAAATAATGAAAAAACCTTGCTAACTTTAACGAACTATTGAACCTGTCCTCTTATTTAGACCGGTGAACTACGAGTACCCAAAATAAAATATTAAAAAGACAATTAACCATCACTGTTTAGTTAATTTTTTGGATTAAAAAAAATGCTTTGAATTGAGGGGCATGCGGAAAGAGCTGAACGCAAGCGGGGGGAAGCGGGCTTTGATGCCATCAGACGATGCCAGGCGACAACATTCTCTTGTTAGTTCTCAAATGGGTCTCAAAACATTAGGGATATAAGGACGAGCGGTTAACCGGTTAACCGGTCTTTTTTTGAACGGTTAGTCGGTCCTCAAAAACGAGCGGTCTTAACAACCTTAGTTTATATATTAGGGCTGGTATTGATTTTTAAAAATTTGTTCAATTAATCAGTGCCTCTTGTGACCAATGTTCCCTCTAAGGTTTGTTGTAACCGAAGTGTTAGAACCATGGTAACAATGTTCCTTTTTAAGCAGCGCGGCTGCACAGATATTTGACCTACGCCATGCAGAAGTTTAGAACCACTGCGCAGCAAATTTTTTTAAAAATTGCACAAAAATGGACATTGTGCAATTTTGCACATGTTTTTTAAAAAAAACTTTGCCTTCGGACCAACAAAGCTTAGATTTATAGGGAACATTGCCTGGTTGGCAAACAATTTCTCTCAATGGACACATAACCTTCATCAACTTTTTGAACAGTCACGTCAGTCAATAGTTTAAATCAAAATGTTCTTGTGATCGTAAGGAAATTAGTTTAAATTAATTACCACTTCCAGAACCATATACGTTTTATTATTTAAATATTTTTACCTTTTTGATGTTTACCAAGCACATATTTTTCTGAGGATTTTAAAGCCTATGTATGGTTACTAATTTGTATGTTCTAGTTTTTAACATTCAATTTAAAAAAATGAAATTTCACACATTTTATGGTTAGGTCTTAATGAAATATTTGTATCTCTACTTTTAAAACTGTAAACATTTAAGCAGGTATAATATTCATTTGTTATTAAATGTTCAGATGATGGCAGAGACAAGGCTTATACAACATCAGTAAGTTTTTACTTTTTTTAAATAGTAGATTTTCTTGTTGATTTTTGGTGTATTTTTTCTCCCTCATAGTCTTTTGAATGGATTTTGAATTTTATTCCATTTTGGTCATTTCTCTCAAATATTATTTTTCAAATGAAAACATGCAGCTTTGAAAAACTCTTTCAAGTTTTTTTAGTAGTGTCCAACCCAAAAATTCTTATTAATACATTTTTTAAATGGAAAATCAGTTGCAGAGTGACCTTAATAAAATCCATGACTAAAGCTTATCATAGTTTAAACAGGAAAATGGATCCAAATTTTTCGTTCAAGTATTTTTTTACCTTTAAAAAAATATAAAATGACCATTAATAAAATGTAGTTTTACATTTTAAAATGCTATATTGCTGTTCTTTCATAATAGGGGACAATATATCCTTTCACTTCAACTCATCACAAAACTGCATTGGGAGTTTTAGTCAAGGAAATTGGAAAACTTTTGAAATTGCAGGAGGTAATTAATTTAAAAAAATTAAGAATACAATTTGGACTCGATTTATTTATTCTAATCAAGACTTATCCAGCTAGCATGACAGTGCAACCTGTGGCAAGTCTTGACATTTCAGAATTTAGAATGAACTATTTTATTACATTGGCAAATAGAGAATGTGTCACATCACATGATAAATCTTCAAAAAAGAGAGTTGACTATCTTTTGTTTGTTATGTAGATATAAATTATAGTGATGTATGTTAATGACTTGAAAGGTTATTTGACAATCATGATGGATGAAATGACACTTTTGCGTTGTTATCAGTAAGTTAATGTGACATAAATACTTATAACAAAAATCCTTGATCTGTCAGCCTCGTAATGTCATCAAAAGTTTGGATTGAAGGAGATTTGACTCAACTCTAGAGGATGTTATGGTCGGTGTCCTTTTTAAAAAAAGGGCTGCAATTATCCCCATCTTGTTATCTAATGTCATGTAATAAAATTTTCAACTAAATGGTTATGAAAAATAAGACACAAAATATCATTCTTAAGTGAATTATGAAATGAGCACTGACATTAGAAGGTCCTTTAAATATGTGATACAAGTCGTCTTATGTACTTTCTAGAGCAATGTAAAATATTTCAACAATGCTGAATACAACTTCCAACAAAATTCCCAAACTTTATAGGAACTCAACAGTCCTTATTTCCATCATGGGTATAATTAAACATATTGTAAAATGGAAGAAACTTCTATCCTGTATTGAAGTCAAGAGATACAACATTGATTTTAAATCTTGCTCTTTTCACACAGGCTAAAAAAATCATATACTTCCTTGCATTTGCTGTACTTTCTACAGTCATCCTTCTGTACTGGTGTCATACTACAAATAGCATGGGTAAATATTCAAGATTTAAACTTATTGTTAATCATTTCATGGATTTGAATTCTAAACTTTCCAGGCTTATTTAAAGCAAATTTGAAAGTATTTGTCAATGTATTTTAAAATAATTTGATTGCTAACTCAAAATAATGTTGTTAAGACTCATTACTTGTAAATAGGATATATTTGTATATAATGTAATAAAACTTTTCCAAATTTTAATTTTCAGCCCTAACAGCGTTTAGTTTTCTTTTGATTTTTGATATTCTAAGGTAAGTGTACTATACAATATTAATATAAAAAAATTGTCTCAAATAGTTCTTTTGTGTGTGTGTGTGGAAATGTCTGTTAAAATTATTATTGAGAAATTCATTTACTTATTTTTATCTTTAAAAAAAAAATTCCTGTTTTGGTTTTGAATTTATATCTGATTCCATCTATGTGTTCCTTGTTTTCTCTTCTTATGATAAATAATGGTAACTATTGAGTTTTCATACCCTAGTCATGACATGAGTTATAAGATGACTTAAAAATTCAGAAATTCTTTAAATAAATCAACATTATTGCATCGTATTTTAAAATATTGTTGTTTAATAACCATCAACTGTATTTATTTATTTTTAGCGCATTTTCGAGAAGTAGAAATGCGCTATTGTATCCGTTTTGTCCGTCTGTCCGTCCGTCCGTCTGTCATCACCCTAGATCTCAGCATCCATAAGTCCTAGACCCATGATGTATATATGTTTTTTGTATGTCCTGACCTGCCATTTGTGCATCAACACTCAGTTACTCGATCCGACCTCTTGTAGTGGCAGTAGAGCTCCTGGAAGTGCCATATGACCTCATTTTCCATACAAAATTTTTAAATTTTATTTCACTAAAATGTTCAAAATTTTGTGCTGATCATTTCTGACTACTTCCAGTGGCAGGTCGACCGTGTGGAAGTGCCACATAACCACGAAAATGCGCTAACACGTCCTGAGTCCAAAAAGGGACCAGGCTTAACATGATTTTTTAGAGGTGCGGTGGTCTAGCGTAGTGCGCTGGACTGCCAAACCGAGGCAAAAGAGAGTCACGGGTTTGAGCCTCGGTGCTGGCAAGGCCGCTGGGGCATTGTGCTAGCCACACAATCCCTTGCTCATTAGTGGTGGCTTAATGAAACTTGTGAACGCTACTTCACTTGCCCCATTGTCTGCCAAGAACCAAAAAGGGGTTATATTATATATAATTATATAAGTTTATAAAAAGTATATTTTTTGGGCATCTCATTACTAAAGCTTGCCAGACTTAGTACCCAGGGGAGCCCCTTAATGGGTTTTGCCCTTTTGGGCTTATCCGTTTGGGCTCTGTGATAAATATATGTATACATTTATTTATTTGACATCTGATTATGCCACAAGTCAGTCATAGTTAAAAACAACTAATAGTAACTTTCACATTGTTTCTCACTAAAGTTGTCCCTCATCACTTCTTGCTGTTATTTGACATCTGATCATGCCACAAGTCAGTCATAGTTAAAACAACTAATAGTAACTTTCACATTGTTTCTCACTAAAGTTGTCCCTCATCACTTCTTGCTGTTATTTGACAGCTGATCATGCCACAAGTCAGTCATAGTTAAAAACAACTAATAGTAACTTTCACATTGTTTCTCACTAAAGTTGTCCCTCATCACTTCTTGCTATTATTTGACATCTGATCATGCCACAAGTCAGTCATAGTTAAAAACAACTAATAGTAACATTCACATTGTTTCTCACTAAAGTTGTCCCTCATAACTTCTTGCTGTTATTTGTCATCTGATCATGCCACAAGTCAGTCATAGTTAAAAACAACTAATAGTAACTTTCACATTGTTTCTCACTAAAGTTGTCCCTCATCACTTCTTGCTGTTATTTGACATCTGATCATGCCATAAGTCAGTCATAGTTAAAAACAACTAATAGTAACTTTCACATTGTTTCTCACTAAAGTTGTCCCTCATCACTTCTTGCTGTAATTTGACATCTGATCATGCCACAAGTCAGTCATAGTTAAAAACAACTAATAGTAACTTTCACATTGTTTCTCACTAAAGTTGTCCCTCATCACTTCTTGCTGTTATTTGACATCTGATNGTATCATCACATATTTTGTTCAAAAGGGCTTCATTGTATCATCACATATTTTGTTCAAAAGGGCTTCATTGTATCATCACATATTTTGTTCAAAAGGGCTTCATTGTATCATCACATATTTTGTTCAAAAGGGCTTCATTGTATCATCACATATTTTGTTCAAAAGGGCTTCATTGTATCATCACATATTTTGTTCAAAAGGGCTTCATTGTATCATCACATATTTTGTTCAAAAGGGCTTCATTGTATCATCACATATTTTGTTCAAAAGGGCTTCATTGTATCATCACATATTTTGTTCAAAAGGGCTTCATTGTATCATCACATATTTTGTTCAAAAGGGCTTCATTGTATCATCACATATTTTGTTCAAAAACAACTAATAGTAACTTTCACATTGTTTCTCACTAAAGTTGTCCCTCATCACTTCTTGCTGTTACTTTCACCTCTTCACTCTATTGTGTTTATTTCAAATACACTTTATTCATTAGTTAATGTAGACCAGTAAATCCAAAAGTGATTCCTACGGATCCCTGGTACCGCTCAGGGGGTCCCTGAACAAAGTCAGGGGGTCCATGCAAGGTTTAATATTATAAAGTAATAAAATTCATTATGAAAATTTAAATAGATAACAATAAATTAAATACTATCTGAATGGTTTTCAATTAACTTAATAACAATCTTATGTGTTATTAATATCTTATCTCTAAAGATGCTCCTTGTATACTGAAGATAGAAGCGTCCACAGACCATCTCGGTCTGTTGACAAGTAATGTAGCTTTCACAGGCCACGGCTCTGAGGGTTCCACGCATTACCCAGCCGCCAAACTAGTGTTGGGTACCCATTCGGAGCTGGGTGGACTCAGGGACTTCCTAGGCCCCAGAACAAATTCTTGCGTTCACATGGATTCGAACCCATGACCATCGGTATGCCCACCGAGCGCGCATGCCACTCGACCACCGTGCCCCTATCAATCAATATTGTTTTACCTAGAAAAGAAAGTAGAACTAAGGTAATTGCCACAGCTATAACCAATCAAAATAGTTGGTTTATTGAAAGTTCAAATTTGATCCGTAAGAAATGCGGAATTCCTTTAAGTAGGTCAGAAAAATATAATTTTTTAACGTGAGTCAATGAAGGTTGCAAAGTTGGGTAATTTTTAATGTATCATCACATATTTTGTTCAAAAGGGCTTCATTGTATCATCACATATTTTGTTCAAAAGGGCTTCATTGTATCATCACATATTTTGTTCAAAAGGGCTTCATTGTATCATAACATATTTTGTTCAAAAGGGCTTCATTGTATCATCACATATTTTTTTCAAAAGGGCTTCATTGTATCATAACATATTTTGTTCAAAAGGGCTTCATTGTATCATAACATATTTTGTTCAAAAGGGCTTCATTGTATCATCACATATTTTTTTCAAAAGGGCTTCATTGAAGCATTCTATTGAAAAAGTTAATAATCATTTACAGTGGTTTGTTACAACAGATATGAGAATGAGTGAGCCGAAGATAAAATGCAGACAAATACAGTGTTGTTAAATATTTGAATTATGGCTAAATGTTTGGAAACATATTCAAGAGGTGAAACATTGTTCACTGAAATAAGAAATTTTCCTGAAGTTAAAGCTACAATCTTGACTTTATGGTATTTTTAAAACAAGCTGCAGCAAATGCATTTTCAGTATATTGTGTCATAAATCGACATCATTTATTGGCAAAAAAAATCTTAATAAAAGTTTTTATGGATCACTTCATTGTGTCATCAGAGCAGTTAATGAAATCAAATGGAATGCCTTCAATGAGAGATTATGTGTTCAACATTGTATGGACAATAGTAAAGAAATCTTTTGCTTATTCACACAGATTCAAATTGGTTACCCAAAGGTGCATATTTAAATCCATTTTATACTCTCTTTGATTCAGTGTGTAAATTCCTTGAAGCAAAGATAATAATTTGTTACACAATTAACTAAAAAAATTAAAGTTCCCTTCATGAATGATTTATTTGGCAAAACTCATTTGAACATGAAAGTAACCAAATACATTTCATCAAAACTAAAAGCATAATTAATAATATCTGTGCTTTTGCAAAAATTTAGTTTTGGGTAGAGGAAAATGATCTGTTTCCAAATCTTTCAAAATCACAAAGCAGAGATGAAGACATGCTTGCTTACTGTTAACACTTAACGGCCCTTCATGCAGTCTGATACAAAGATTTGAAGACATTCTTCATTTAGATATTCCTGACTGGGTGTTGAACAAACTCAGATCCCGAACACAGTTGAATACATACTAATACAGGAGCAGCTTATTGAATTGTCAATAAATGAAAAATTTTAACCAATGTTTGAACAAGGGTCCCACAAATTCTGGTAACAAAAACAGATCCTAATTTGATATCCTGCACTGTGGGTCATTGTACAGAAGTTGCCTGTTGAAATACCGTCTTCCCATTTGGTAGAGCAAGGATTCAATGCCGCTATGAACATCATATCAATCACTCACACACTCACAAAACTAACTAGAAATTAGCACTCGCCCCACACTTTTATGTGCAGTGGATAAGTTCACGGATTTCAGCTGTAATATTAGAAAATTATTATTTTTTCTTTTTAGTGCACTTTCTAAATGTAAATAAAAGCGTGTCCTTTTTAAAGTAAGATTTTTTTAAAAGTATTTTACACCTACTTTTAAATACTTTAACTTATGCGTTTATGTCATAGAGCAAAGATATTCTCATTTTAAATGTAACTCATTATTTGCTATAATTAATAATTAGCTATTCTAAATAATTAGAAATAAATAATTGTAAGGAATAGTTTGACAAATGTTAAAGATATTCATTTTTTTAGTTCCTTAAATATGTCATTATTCTCTCCCTTACAAAATTCTTTCTTTAAAAATTCTTTTTCTCTTATATCATTAATTTATATTATTAATTCTCCTCACACCACTTATCCCATGCAGAGTTTAGAATGCTCCAGTCTTGAACTAACCCCAACATTCTAAAGTAAAGTCTTCTATTTGTTTCAGTCTCTTCACATGTAGAGTTTAGAATGTTCCAGTCTTGAACTAACCCCAACATTCTAAAGTAAAGTCCTCTATTTGTTTCAGTCTCTTCACATGTAGAGTTTAGAATGTTCCAGTCTTGAACTAACCCCAACATTCTAAAGTAAAGTCTTCTATTTGTTTCAGTCTCTTCACCTGTTTACTGAGCGTCTGGGTGCAGTCACAACAGCCAACCACAGCATATTCGTTTGGGTTGGTCTTTTCTAGTCACACATTTCTCATAATATTAATATTAATTATAAAATAATATGCTAGTAAATGTAGAAGTTCATGTATCACTTACCTAAGGCTTATATTTTAAAATGACCTATGTATTAGTAATGTATTTAATTTATTATTGTAATTAGTGCACCATGAGATAGAAGTTTGGCAGTCTGAGTGGAGATGGGGAAAAGGTCATTTTAATTTTTTTATATAATGGGATGGGGGGGGGGGGNGGGGGTATCATGGCCGAGTGTGAAAGTAGGGCAGGTAAAAACTTGGGCTGCCCCGTTGTATAGTGGGGGTATCATGGCCGAGTGTGAAAGTAGGGCAGGTAAAAACTTGGGCTGCCCCAGTTGGTGCTGTTTATCTACCAAACAGGTATGTGGGAATGTACCCATAAATATGTCATAGGTGGCTTTTATGCCCTGAATGATTTATATATTTTTTATACAAATCTAGTTATGAAAGAGTTGAGGTCCTGGCCGTATTCGCAAGTACCATGTTGGCCCTTCTAGGATCATTTTTTGTTATAAAAGAAAGGTTAGTTTTTTGTTTTTTTTAAATTCTTCAATTTAAAAATATATAAACCAAAAATTTTTTGTTTAAAATTTTAATTTAAACAAATGTAAGTACATTATTCATTAAAAAAAGCTCCTATGTATATACAAATCTAAGTTTGACATAATAAAACATCTGTTGGGGAAAGTAAAGGCGGCTAGGCATTGTGCTGGCCGCACAATCCCCTGCTCATAAGCTTTGGCTAAAAAACTTATAAATACTAATTCACTTGTCCCCTTAAAGGCCATCTTGGTCTAAAAAGGGGACTTTACTTATTTTTTACCCTTGTTTATTATTTTGTTATAACTTATTAAAATATTGTCTGCATTGAGTCACCAAGTAATAACTTATTTAAGTAATGTCTGCATTGAGTCACCAAGTAATAACTTTTTAAAGTAATGTCTACATTGAGTCAGCAAGTAATAACTTTTTAAAGTAGGGCTGGGAAAATTAACGATTAATTTCTTGATTAATCGGTAAAATTTTTTATTGATTAAAATTATTTTAATCGATGAAAGAAAGTATTTTAAGCAATTTTTTCTATTTATTAATAAATTACTAATAATTAATAATAGTTTGCTTTTTTACGTACAGACTTACTTCTCCATTACAAAAGAATTAAAACAAGCTCTTTTTACAAGGAAAATTATATTAAAAAATTAAACATTGTTTTTAATCAATTAAAAATAACAAAATTTTATTTCATTGACATTATTTTGAACTGCTTAAATTTAAATTTTAAAAACTTGCTAATTGCATTTTTTTGTTACTTCACTTGAAGTTTTCAGTTTGATGATGTCATACATCTTATTTTTAGCTTAACCAAAATTATCGATTAATTATTCGGTAATTTTTCAAAAGTTAACGATTAAATTTAAATTAATCGATTACAGCTCTATATTAAAGTAATGTCTACAGTGAGTCAGCAAGTAATAACTTATTTAATATTTACTGTACTTAATCTTCTTGCCATTGTGACTATTAATTTACTTTATTTATTTTTATTTCAGCATTGAAAGTTTGTTATTTCCCCCCGAAGTTCATACGTAAGTTCAGTATGTAGAATAAAAGTATTTAAAAATAGAGAAACTGTTAAAATATTAATTTTTGAAAAGGTGACTAAGAATTTGCTTGAGATGATGACATTCAAATAGACAATTAAGTTAAACTATTTACCTCATTTCTAACCAGGGGGAGATTACTTATTGGAACAGCCTATGGATTAGTAGCACACCTTTCTGTTATATATGCTGTCAAAAACCGGGCTTTCAATCACGTCATTGATGCTTCAAGCTCAAGCTGGTTACAAGAACATGTCACGGACATGAGTGAGAGGTAAACATGACATGAGTGAGAGGTAAACATGACATGAGTGAGAGGTAAACATGACATGAGTGAGAGGTAAACAGCTTGTCTCTCATTCAAATAGTAACATGACTGATAAAATACTTTTTAATTTAAAGATCTTAGGAGGTGGTAGGGTTGTTGGGACACAAGGATTTTTAATTTGAATAGTGTTTGTAAATATCATTTGATGCTGCACATTTGAACTTGTATACATGTAGTATATTTAAATATCATTTGATGCTGCACATTTTAACTTGTAAACATGTAGTATATTCACTATGTGAGCAGAGAGAAAGCAAGTAATACCTATTGGCTGATTGCAGTATTATTCTGAATCCACATGCCATCAGCTTCTAACAGTCTAACAGTCTACTTGTGTTTCTCTCCCCAGCTTATGTCTGTTTGTTCCAGGACTGAGTAAGCTGCTGTTGCCCAGGATTAACCCTTTCTCTCTTATTGGTTTCGCTTGCAGCCTGTCTCTACTAGTAACTTATTTCCTTATAGACACACAGTAGGTTCATTGTGGACAAAGTTTAAATAGATTGTAACTTGTAACGTAACTGAAGTTAATAGATTGTAACGTAACTTCTCAAATATTTGACTTTTTCATTTTTGTACACACTGCAGTGGCTAGTATGGGTTTTTAATTTTATTTTAATTATTATTTCTCTAACTTGTTTTATAAAAGTGACGATTTATAGGTAAATAAATTTTAAAGGAATATAAAAATGATTAAAGATGCAATATTTGAATATTTCTACCTAAAGCCAATACTATATTGCTGATCCTTGGGCGGCCATTGCTATAGCATTCATGACTTTTGGAACTATGTTTCCTATGAGTTCCTACACAGGGAAAATTTTATTGCAGGTAACTGTTGCTTTGATATGTTAATGTTTTAAAAATCCTCTTTCCAATGTAATACATGGCAAATGTAAATAAAATGAAAATCAATTTAAAGCTTTTGTAATTAATTTATACCCTTCTTTTGATTAGGAAATTTTATATAAAAATTTCTCTACCATCAGTTACATATTGACATATTTAATCCATAAGATAAAAAAATGTGTCAATTCTTTTCATTTAAGTTGACATATTTTATTCATTATTTGGCTTTTTTTCTTTCAAATTGAAATCTTGTTAAAGAATGTAAAGTAATTGTTCATTTCAGACAACTCCATCTCATATACTGGGGCAACTTGATAAAGTTCTGAGAGAGGCATCAACATTGGATGGAGTTTTGGAGTTTAGACATGAGCATTTCTGGACACTTTCCTTTGGAATATTGGTAAAATATTATTACTGCCATATCATTTGGAATATTGGTAAAATATTATTACTGCCATATCATTTGGAATTTTGGTAAAATATTATTACTGCCATATCATTTGGAATATTGGTAAAATATTATTACCTTCAACATACTCTTATCATTTGAAGTTTTCTTTTGTTTCAGTGTCAAAATAGCTAATTCCTCTCCTATTCTTTTAAATTACAAATATTACTTAGAATAGTCATATTTAAATGAATCATTATTTCTGTGTTTTTTCTACATGTTTTTATTAACACTGTCAAAATTTTTACTTCACTAAAGTTTTAGCAACTTAGCTTATATTTAAACAAATCTTAATTGTAGTTGCCATTTAATTAATCTATTTGAATTTGCAGATATTTGTCATATATGATTACTTTTTTATTTAATTGTAAATTTTGGCAATAAATGATGAATAAAATTTTGCAGTTAGCTAAGAATATAATTTATAAATATAATTATAACGTAAAAGCATCAACTATTTATTACCTAAATTTAATGTTCTTCGCATTTTTCAACACTAGCAATTCAAAGTAGCAAATGAGCTGATTTGGAAATTTTTAAAATGTTCATGACAGGCTGGTTCCGTGCAAGTGAGGGTCCGCAGAGATGCTGATGAGCAGTTAGTTTTGGCACACGTGTACAACAGATTGAACAATCTTGTCCATAGACTCACCATTCAGATCTTTAAAGATGATTGGTCAAGGTCATCTACCTATACAACACCTGCCCTTGGTAGCATGCCTTTACCTGGGTCTCAAGGATTTCACAGCTACACCCATTCACCCCCCACTACAGATATTTACAATAAATCATCCCTTCCATCACCGCCAGCCAGTTATCGACCATACCCATCTCCTCCTGTCTGATATTGTTAATAAGAATGTCATTTATCAAATAGTAGACTCTTAATTTTGAATCTTAACCAGTAATAAAAATTAAATTTTAGATGTTTGGATTATTGTTAGTTTGGATTATTGTCAATTTGGATTATTGTCAATATGGATAATTGTTAGTTTGGATTATTGATAGGTTGGATTATTGTTAGTTTGGATTATTGTTAGTTTGGATTATTGTTAGTTTGGATTGTGTGAGAATCTCAGTTACCTTAGTTAGTTAAATCTAAATGTTTTTTTTTTAAAATTAATTATTAATCTGTCAAGAGCAGGACAAAGCTTATATTGATCATTTTCCTGCTATACATACTTAATGTTCAGTTAATTTTTTAAACAAGCATGTCTAGACATTCTTGTATATCCCTACAGTCTTTAATTAAAAGTCGTTGTACTGGTGCCACCATGTAAAAAACGATGGACAATGTGTTTATTTTGAAAGAGATTTTAATGAAATAAATTATACAGCACAACAACAAGCGTTTTTAAAAAAAAAAAAAAAAGATTAAGTTGTTGCTATGGTGATCAATGTCATATCCCAATATTAAGAGGAATTTAAAATGTGGTCCCATATTTACAAATCACAATAAAGACTTGTCTTTAATCATATTGAAAGGCACAGAAATATTTGATCGAAAAGGGGAGTAACATTTATAGATCAAATCTTTGAATTCTGGATAGAGCAAAAGACACATGTCTTTAATCATATTGATTTGAAAGGCACAGAAATATTTGATCAAAAAGGGGAATAATAATTATAAATAAAGATTTCTGAAAAAAGAAAAACGGCAATTGTCTTTTTTTTTTAAAGACAACTAAAATTATTAGAAATACTAGAAAACTTTTTTACAACAAAACAAAATAGGAAATTGCACCCACAAAGTTTTAAAAATAATAGTGAAAATATTAAACCATTGATTAAACATATTTGTTAAGAAGTAAGAACATAACCAGGAAATTTACATTTCAAAATTAAATATTCTCATGGAATTAATACTGTTCCTTATATAAATGAAGCAGAGTTGAGTTGAATAAAATTAGTGGTAAAAGACATCTGCTAAACATCAATTGTGCTATCTAAATAAAGCCTAAGAAAAAACTTCAACTATGTCCATATACACTAGCTTACACTTGGGTAAAAATGTCAATAACAACAATTTAAATCAACATTTTTTGTTTGCTCTTAATAATACAACACACATGAAAACAGTGGTTTTTAAGTTTAGCAATAGATAAAGTATTAGCAAACTTTTGAGATTTATAATTTGGCCCATTAATTTTGCCTCATTAAAAAAAATCAATTATTTAACCCACATGAAATTTTTATGAAGGTAAAATGTCTAACAGTCATGAGATTATTTCAAGCAATATTGAACATGTAAAAACATTTCAGTTAGAGGTTGAAAAAAAAGTTAATTTTCAACAAGAAGTATAAATCTATTTTTTTTTAAACCTAGAATTAGCCTCAATTTTTAACTATCATCAGTCAGTAACTACCTTTCCGAGACAGCTTTAAATGCAATTCAATTAAAATGAGGGAACAATTATTTTATAACTAAAAATATCTGTAAATATTTTCAACCGGGGACCGACTATGCATAATGTTATTTGGTTTCCTTGCAACACGTAATTGTAATGATAGACATTATCAACAGACTTATGTCTCCAAAATTTAAAGAATTTTTTTGTTAAATAAGGAGATCTAACTTTTTAATTGTATTAAAAAATGTAGATGTTGCATAAAAATTCTGAAAATATGTAGTCCAGTAAACTAAAATGCACAGGAAGCATTTAATTTATATTTTTAAGTTAACAAAAATTGGAAAAGCTTATAGTTAATATATTGAACTGAATTAAAATTGAATGCAAGTATCAACACAAAAATCTAAAGTAAGCTGTTTCTTAATAGCAATAAATCCCAAAACTCTGAATTTTTAAACTTTATAAAGTAAGACAAATGAGTTTGAGGTTTTAATTCTCCTTCTTATCAATGCCTTCGTCTGAGACTTTGGTAAATGTGAGTCCATGTTCCTGCAGGCGTTTGATGAGTCCAGTCCCTTGGAAGGCAGCTCCTGGTGTCAGCACTCCGCCCCTGAAATAACAAATTAATTTCTAAACATTGGTCTAACAGAGATTGGGAAAAAAGAAATGTTTATAAAAGTAATTGAAAAGTAATTATAATAAGTTTTTTTATAAAGATTTGTTACTTTTTCATTACGTGGTACATGGTTGCCTCATATAGAAACATATCAAGAAAATTATGTTGTAACAAATAATGAATAAAATTTTATGCATATAAAAATCCATGGTATACATACTTATGGAACATTTGAGAAGTTTCTTTGAGTACAGTGACAGCAGACTGGACCATGCAGATAGGAGTTGTCACATAGCCAGGCTCTAGAAATTGGTTTAGGTTTAGTTTTAACAATTGAAAATCTGTTTCATTTCAATGATGACAAAGTTTAAACACTTGACATCATACTTTAAAAAAAACGGTTGTTACTTATTTATAGAACAGCCATTTCTAATCATTGACACAGAGATCATAGAGACAAACAGGAATATATTAGACGAAAATTAATAAAACTTGTCAGCATGGCCAATAAGAACATTGCAGCCATGATTAATTGGATAGTATATATATTAGTTTCAGTTAATTTACCTGGTCCCTCAAGTTTAGTGACAATTTTTTTGTCTGGCTTAGTTCTGTCTTTCTCTGATTTGCTAAAGCCATAGCCTATGAATGTCATGGAGAAAGAACAACCTTCAATCTGTTGCAGCAAGATAGAATTTTAAAATTATTACCATCAAAATACATCATCACAAAATATTCATCAAATAACATACTTATTATTTGATAGGGTTATTTGAAATCGTTTCTCTTTTATTTAGAAAAATTTCAACTTTTTGTTTTGTTGAGGCTTTTTGTGTAGTTCTATAGGCTCAGTTTTTGCAATGGATGTCACCAAGGATCAGCATCTCAATTTTACCTTTGCCTTACACTTGCATAGGCTCCTGATTGAACTCATTCAATTTAAAAGATTGTTTATTTTAATATTTCATCCAGCTGTTGAACTGAATTTTTTTTTTAAATGTGTATAATTCTTTATGATAGATAGTTGGTGATCCCATAAAATCAGAAACTTTAAGACAGGTGTTATCTGTATTTGTATGTTACCTGTTTCCTGGTTGGTCCACCTTTTTTGAAGAAACCGAATGAAACAATGTGAGGGTACTGTGAAATAAATAAATAAATATATCTATATTAAATATTATATTATATATATACATTTTATATTTTTATATCTATTTAGCCTTTAAAGGCTCATGAAATAATTGTAATGAGATTATTTTTAACAATTATACAGATTTTAAAATAAACATCAAATTGCTTCTAGGAATTAATCATTTTTAAATTTTATTTAAAAATTTTCTAAAGCTTTCAAGAAGTATTTCCTTATGATTATGAGCAATAATTCCCTTCCCTTTTCTAAAATAACACTCAGTTAATAAAAGTTAAGTGGACAGCGCATGCAGGTTTTACAATATTTTGAGTCCATGTCTTTTGTAACAACAATGTTCCCAATAACACATTAACTGATTAAAGTTATGACTAGCCTATTTGATACCATAGACAATGGTTTATCATCAAATGTAGGACTCATATAGTTGAGTTGATATTTTAACACATTTTTTGGTGTTGCTGTCATAATAATGACATTTTCTTACTTATAAGTAAGTATGTGGATAGATATTGGTCATTCACCCAACTTTAGAATTTATTATGTTGTTTTATGGTTGTGTAGTAATTAACAGTAACAAGTTTGCCAACTTGAATGGATGCTGTTCAATCTAGAAAAAACTTTTACCTTCAACATAAAAGATCTCCCAAAGGAACATCGTGACAGCACATAAAAAATGATCCCAAAAATAATCAATCCTATAGCACTCAGGAGATTTGGGAAACACATGTATGGTAAAAACTCTATCTGGAAAGGGAAAGCATGGGAACAAATTTATAAATGTATGTTCATGTTGCCTCAAGCTACAAATATTTTTAAAAAATTTGTATTCATTTCAAATAATTAATTTTGTTAAAATAAATATTCTGTAAACCTTATTTTTTAAAAGAAATATTGACCTAATTTTGTGTTAAAATTTTTAAAGATACAGGGAGTCCTCGGTCTATGACGGTCCTGACTTACGCTGTTTCATGGTTACGAACCCGTAACCAAATAAATATAAAAAATAATATTAGGCATCACTCCATCTGTTTTATTGGTTTTTTTTTAAACTACTTTTTTCCTTGTGGTAAGGAATTGTTTCCTCATTTGAAATACTTTTTATGTCATTAACTGTTATATTTTTTATAGCACTGTACGTACAGTATATTGTATTATTATTTTTTTATGTTTCGGGTCAGTACATAAGCCACTTTACACCGTGTCTCTCTCTCGTGTTTTATCCTTTTTTTTGTGGTAAGGAATTGTTTTCTCTTTTTGAAATAATTTTCATAAGTTATTAACTGTTACATTTTTAATAGAACTATACGTACAGTAATTGATACACATATGTATATGTTCCGACTAACGCTGAAATTCGGGTTACGAAGCTTCTTTAGAACTGATCACCGTAATAAATTAAGGACTCCTTGTAGTAGGATTTGAGCTATTTTTGAGTCTCTAATATTAACTTGGGTCTTCTGCTTGCTTGCTTGCCGAAAATTCTTTGGGTTGATTTTTAACCCACTTCCTCGTAAGCTAGTGAGCTGAAATTTTGCAAGCAGACTCGAGCCAATGATAAAACTGATGTATCAAAATATCAGATCGATCGAAGGTACTGCAATTAAATTAATGTATTTTTAGATTATCTCTATTTATTTAATTTCTATGTAGCATGTTAATTTTTTGTGCAAGATTTTCACGGTGCATATTATATTGATCAACCTTTTTTTTTAAACTTTCCTGTTTTAAGAATATATTACCAATCTTTAATTGTAAATGCTCATTAATTGCTAATCTGTCTCGCATTGCGCACTTCATTAAACATGTTTAATAACCCTTTTAACATGATCGAATCGAGCTGTAATTTAGCAGCCAGACTGTTGCAGTTGCTTTACTATAAATACTTTACATCTGAGAAATTACTAAAATTTTGAATTTTAGGATTGTCGCGCAATGCGTATCATAATGAACATACTTTTAGTTATGTCTCGTGCATAAAGGATTTATTGTCAAAAACTTGTTTTTTTAAGCGTTTTAAAAATTATTTAATAAATTTTACCATTTAAAAAAATATTGGCCCCTTAAATAACAATTTCAAGAACATTATTAATTTCAAGCTTACTTGAAACATAGAATAAATGTTTAAAGGTATTTCTCATACCGGTTTGTCCAGCCTCTTTGTGCTTAAGAAATCTCTGACTGTCCTGTAAACAACAGACTTGTCGCTTCCAAGAAAAGGCAAGCACCATTTTTTGAGTTCATCACTGTAAAACAGGGCTGATCTGATGGATGAACAAAAAAAAATTATATACTAGCATATGCCACAGACTTGCTCCCAGTTAGTGCAAAGTTTTACACTAGCATATTTGCCACAGACTTACTCCCAGATACTTGCTTGCAGATAGTGCAAAGTTTTACACTAGCATATGCCACAGACTTGCTCCCAGATACTTGCTTGCAGATAGTGCAAAGTTTTAAACTAGCATATTTGCCACAGACTTACTCCCAGATACTTGCTCCCAGTTAGTGCAAAGTTTTACACTAGCATATGCCACAGACTTGCTCCCAGATACTTGCTTGCAGATAGTGCAAAGTTTTACACTAGCATATTTGCCACAGACTTACTCCCAGATACTTGCTCCCAGTTAGTGCAAAGTTTTACACTAGCATATGCCACAGACTTCCTCCCAGTTAGTGCAAAGTTTTACACTAGCATATGCCACAGACTTACTCCCAGATACTTGCTCCCAGGTAGTGCAAAGTTTTACACTAGCATATGCCACAGACTTGCTCCCAGATAGTGCAAAGTTTTACACTAGCATATGCCACAGACTTGCTCCCAGATACTTGCTCCCAGGTAGTGCAAAGTTTTACACTAGCATATGCCACAGACTTGCTCCCAGATAGTGCAAAGTTTTACACTAGCATATGCCACAGACTTGCTCCCAGATACTTGCTCCCAGATAGTGCAAAGTTTTACACTAGCATATGCCACAGACTTGCTCCCAGATAGTGCAAAGTTTTACACTAGCATATGCCACAGACTTGCTCCCAGATAGTGCAAAGTTTTACACTAGCTTATGCCACAGACTTGCTCCCAGATAGTGCAAAGTTTTACACTAGCATATGCCACAGACTTGCTCCCAGATAGTGCAAAGAATGGGGAGAAAGAACAAACACAAAACAGCAGCACAAAGAAATATAAACGATGCAAGTGAACATCAGGGGAGGGGGGTGCCGAGACATTGTTGGTCTAATGAGTCATGCGTGCTGCTATTGTTGTTACCTGCTCATGCCCACCCTGCACCACCCTTGCTAACCATAAATTGTAATCGGTTGACCCTAGTAAGGGTCATTCCTCATGAATATTTGATCGCGTCTTGTGCTTGTCCTATAAACAGTATATATGTAAGGTATAGGATTTTATAATATTCTTATTTCGTAAAACCAATTATAGAATAGCATATTTATGATTTCTAAATTTAGTCAATGAATTATTAGATTTAAAATATGTAAATTCTTCACTTTTCGTGAAGTCAGCATTTTCTTTCAGTTAATAGAAGTAGTTATTTTAATTTTGATAAATTGTGAAAAATCTGAGTCTAGCAAAACATGAAAGGAAAACGCATTACAAAGGGTTTGACCAAGCATGCTCTATAAATAAATATGAAAATAAAAGTATATTTCTGGCAAATTGTGTAGGCATTTATTAAGTATACATAATTTATTAATCAAAGTGGATTTTACCTTTTGGGCAGTTTATATTGATATTTGGGCATAGCGTCAGGATATAATGATTTTCTCAGGGACTTGAGTTCATTCCAGTGAGCCAATCCATAAACAGCTGATTCAAATGTACCAGTATTTATAGCAGCACCCTGTGTTCAATCATATTTTAAACTATATTGTTGGATTCTTAAGAATATCAGATTTAAGAAATATAATTATTTATTTAAATAATGAAGATATACTTACATCTGGCCCACTTTTAGATTCAAAATAGCTCTCAACATTACTGATTTCACCTGAAAAGTTTTCAAAACAGGTAACTCAATATTTATGTTCCATATTAATTAAAATCAATTTTAACTTAATTTTTTAATACTGACAATGATGCCCAAAAAAAGAAAGTTTTTTCTATGAACATTGAGCTCTTTTTTTTATTTTTGATATCTTCAATAACATTCAGTTTTAAAAGTCAAATTACAAGAAGAATCTCCTGCCAGAAAGTCAATGTGAATCACTGGATGCTCCAAAAATTCATTTTCAAGGTTTGATGATCCCATGATACCATGCAAGTTATGGGTTCTGAAAAATGAGATATCTCTAACATTCCCTGGGACAAGTGACAACAAAATAAAATAAAGTTCTGCCTCTAAAACTTTCAGCCTCAGGTTCTTGGCAATTCTTACTGATGCTGACAGAAAGGAAGACATTGACATTGGTCTTAGGTACCCAAATAATGCTATTCAACCTCTGGACGCCCAGGGGTTCTGACAGGAACTTCCTAGTAGCTGAGATTCCTATTTTCAAATAAGTGAAATGTAGACTTCTCCTCTGGATGATCAAACTTTGGACTCAGCAGTGTTAGAACAAACAAAATGACATCCAATGACAGGAGGCAATCAACATCAAATGACATCCAATGACAGGAGGCAATCAACATCTAATGCCATACAATGACAGGAGGCAATCAACATCTAATGACATCCAATGACAGGAGGCAATCAACATCTATAAAACCGTAAGTGGTGAATAGATTATCTGAATTTTGCAGAGTACTATCCATAAGCACAACCATTTATGACAAAATTAACCACCAATGTATGGACCAGGAGAGGTTTTTAAACAATTTTAAGAAACATCTTAAGACTTCTTTATTCAAACAGAATTTTGGAAACCAGAGCAGGGTGAACATGCTGAACAAGTATGGACAAAAAGCACAGAAGATAAAATTGAAGTTAACAAAATGGCTATGGCTTCTAGTTTTTCTTTTTGGATGTGAAAGTGAAATTTGCACAGTATAACAAAGCAATACAAAAAATTGATGATAAATCCTTTTCACCTAATGGCAGGACATTTTGTGAGAATATCTACTTACATCTAACCCAAATAGATATTCTACTTCTACAGTGGGAATGAATTTGGAAGTCAGTTTTCTGATGGGCAGAAAAAACCATGTAATGTAATGTGAGGAGATTAAAGATTATAGAGTTTTGGTGCAGATCATTACATAAATACTCCATACATAAGTACACACCAGCAGCAGAGCACAAAAGATCAGGCCCAAGGCTAACAACTGCTACAATAACTAAATGGTCATGGTAGATCTTGACAAACTACATTTAACACTTCAAAATAGTAAAGTCTTTTATCTACATGTAAAGCCTAGCACTTGTTCAGGAATGCGTATGTTCCAAAATAATAGTGACCATAAAAGATGTAAGACAATGACATTAAAATAAAAGTCTAAAAACTTTTGGAGGATCATAAAAATGACTTTGCAGAAGACTTACCATCAGTGAATTGTTGCCTTGTGTATTGAAGACTTACCATCAGTGAATTGTTGCCTTGTGTATTCCAAGCCCATTTCTGCAGGAATGCTGTCAAATCCCACTGTGCCAATGACAAACACATTTTTTTCTTGGGCTTTAGCATTGTACAGCAATTGCATCTTTTCAAGAAACTGTAATGTAATTAGTGTGGCTCTTTTTAACATTTCAATCAAAAACGCTATTAAAATTTAAAAACTGTTGATCTCAGTAAATACACTTTATCTTTACCCGTGTTGTCTGTTATGTCATCTTTACCCGTGTTGTCTCTTGTGTCATCTTTACCCGTGTTGTCTCTTGTGTCATCTTTACCCGTGTTGTCCGTTATGTCATCTTTACCCGTGTTGTCTGTTATGTCATCTTTACCCGTGTTGTCTGTTATGTCATCTTTACCTGTGTTGTCTGTTATGTCATCTTTACCCGCGTTGTCTGTTATGTCATCTTTACCTGTGTTGTCTGTTATGTCATCTATACCCACATTGTCCGTTATGTCATCTTTATCTGTGTTGTTGTTTATGTCATCTTTACCTGTGTTGTCGGTTATGTCATCTTTACCTGTGTTGTCCGTTATGTCATCTTTACCTGTGTTGTCGGTTATGTTCATCTTTACCTGTGTTGTCCGTTATGTCATCTTTACCTGTGTTGTCGGTTATGTCATCTTTACCTGTGTTGTTGGTTATGTCATCTTTACCTGTGTTGTCCGTTATGTCATCTTTACCTGTGTTGTCGGTTATGTCATCTTTACCTGTGTTGTCCGTTATGTCATCTTTACCTGTGTTGTCGGTTATGTCATCTTTACCTGTGTTGTCCGTTATGTCATCTTTACCTGTGTTGTCGGTTATGTCATCTTTATCTGTGTTGTCCGTTATATCATAGTTGCTGAGAAAGCAGATTGATGTTATAAATTTTCAGATATCATTTACTGTTGGACTTCAAACACCAAATAGACTTAGACTTACTTGAGGTTCCCCACTGATATCCAGATGGTGAGCTCCATTTTCAATACACGCCTTTACTACAGGCTCCCCATAGAAGCGATACTGAAATTAAATATATTGCTCTTGTGATACTGAAATTAAATAAATTGCTCTTGAGATACTGAAATTAAATATATTGCTCTTGTGATACTGAAACTAAATATATTGCTCTTGTGCTACTGAAATTTAATCACAAAATATTCATCAAATAAAATACTTAATATTGTGAGGAGTTTAGGGCGGTTAGAGCGCCAGAATTTGTTTGGCCTTTGAGGTGCCGCTGGACTAACGGTCGAGTCCAGATGACCAGAGGTGCGAACTTGGGAATCAAAGGACATGGGAACCGCGAACGAGGCTTTGAAGACAAAAACTGACCACGGGCAAATAATCTAGCCCAGGTGTCAGGTATGGCAGACCGAGATACTCGGCCGTAAGTTAGATGAAAGGAGCCGACATGGAGAGCGGGTCAGAGACGAGGAAGGGGGGATTACTGACCATTACGTCAAACCAACCCACCCCGTCTTACCTAGGGGTGGTACAAGATGATTGACAGTTGACTTTCCGACGGTTGGGGGTTGGGAGTCTGGGGGCGGAGCCTGGAATGGACTAACGCTCGGACTGCGACTGACTGACGCACACACGGACAGAGAGACACGCAGGGAGAGAGAGGAGTTATGAAGTAGGATGCAGAGTTAGATAGACGCATGTGTTAGAGAGATGTACGAATAATGAATGTACAGAAGTTAAGTGATTAAAAGTAATGAAGTGTACATTCTGCCTTGGTGTTCAGTGTTTTAAGAATAATTAACCAAGTGTGTGAAGAGCAGAATAACAGTGAGAGTAGATAAGGATAGATAAACATAGAACAACTAGGGATCTTCACAATATATTGCTCTTGTGATACTGAAATTAAATATATTGCTCTTGTGATACTGAAACTAAATATATTGCTCTTGTGATACTGAAATTAAATATATTGCTCTTGTGCTACTGAAATTTAATCACAAAATATTCATCAAATAAAATACTTAATATATTGCTCTTGTGATACTGAAATTAAATATATTGCTCTTGTGATACTGAAATTAAATGTATTGCTCTTGTGATACTGAAATTAAATATATTGCTCTTGTGATACTGAAATTAAATAAATTGCTCTTGTGATACTGAAATTAAATAAATTGCTCTTGTGATACTGAAATTAAATATATTGCTCTTGTGCTATCTCCATACACAGCAGGTTCTTCACTACTATATTATTATGTATTAAATTTGTTATGATGATGCAAAATATATTTTAGTGTAACAATTTTTATTTCAAATTTCTTAAATATAAATTCATTATTGCAGGGGTGGGCAATTATTTTAGCACGGGGGCCACTTTGTGGTAGAGTTTTTTAGTGGAGGGCCACAACGTTTAAAATGATTGTATTCTTTAGTCAACATTAGATTTCATTTCAGACAAAGTATGAAGGGTATCATAAACATCAATAAAAAAAAAACTTAAACAAAAGTGGTAGTTTTATTAAATTTATTTATTGTCATATTATCTAGATTTCTATCTGCCAGAACATTTAATTAAAGAATCCATTTAATGAGACAAATGTAACCTATCACAATTTTTTAACAATTTTTTGAAATCAGGAGTAAAGTTGCTTGTTGAAATTCTCATCACTGCCTGCAAGTTTATGTTTGTCAAATCAAAGAGCATCTGTATTTACTCTCGGTGATATGGCAATCGTTTCATGACACAGTAAAAACAGTGCTTTCTTGCCTGTATTACCAAAGAAATATTTGTGTGTCCACACACGGGATTCATCACCAATTTTACGCTTTTTCGGAGGGTTCATGGTCCCACTTAATTTTTTAATTTTACTGTTGCAAAGACGAAATGAAATAAAACTAACCAACTGGAAAAGTGCGTATTTACACTGCCTGCGCACGCGCATTGACGTAGCCGCTCTAATGGAAAAACACAAGACACGAACTTTCAGTTATGGACATGAAGCAAATCTCAGTTCAAGGCGAGGTTTTCTGAATCTCTTGGCGGGCCACAAAAAACTCTGTGGCGGGCCGCATGTCGCCCGTGGGCCGCACTTTGCCCAACCCTGCATTATTGTATCAAATTTTCAAAACAATTTTTAATGAACATAATTGATTAGCTTAAGCCGGTAAACATTGATAGTGCCGACCGCACCGCCCTTATCGGCGGCC
>MUZC01004416.1:464026-476486 GCA_002072015.1 Radix auricularia | reverse complement strand
GTATAAGATAGTGTGACAGTTTGACAGGCTAGGGGGATGGGGGATCCGGACATGTGTGATGTCACACATATAATTTTTTTTTCTTCTAATTTTAAAATATTTTTTTGTCAAATTCAAATAGCTTTACAAATAATTTAAAAAAATTTTGTCCAACATTTGAATTAGTTTTATGTCAAATAACATGAAATGCATATCTCCTGAATGTGTTGTTCAAAGCTGATAAGAGTAACACAATTAGTTAAATCATTAAACCTTGAAACACTAGAGGATAGAAGAACCAAGACTAAATTAGTAATTATACATGAAGCAATAAATTACAATTTAGAAATACAACAAAAAGATAACTTAATACAACCCTCAGATAGACATAAGGATACAAACACCTTTCTTGTTCCCTATGCAAGAACAAACACATACAAGTTTTCTTTCTTCCCGTCCGGAATTCGGACTTGGTATGGGTAGCCTGAAGAAACCAGGAAAGCCAATACTTTATCAATTAAAACTCCAAAAGAAGTACAAGACTGAGCACAAAGCATAGATAAACGTAGGACGCAAGAGTCTTCTGTATAGAAGGAGCGTCTGTGACATACAAGACAAGATAAGAAGATACATTTTAATTGTTTGCAGCAGGACTGAAATCGAAACCAGGAATGGTTTGACAATCACGTTGGCACTAGCCAATATTTCACTCAAATTGGGAAATATCAGGACATACAATTTTGCGACCAAAGTTCATACATATATTTCAACGTTTAACCTTCGAAACTCTTTCTTCCTCCAATCCCAATCAACCAAACAACAGATGAACACAGAGATTCAGAAAGAGGAAATGCAGATGCTCATAAATTTCCTTTTTTGTTTGTGGCAAATACTCTCAAATTTGATGACATGCCAAGATCAACAGAAGTTTTCAAAGTACAACCATATTATGATCTTTATCATCCATCTTTACAGACAAGCTTACTTGATTGAATTTGTAAAGTATGTCACTTATATTTTGCCTCACAAGCAATGTTTAAGAAATATGCAGGACAACACAGAGCTCGGGTTCAGGAGAATGTGCCCTACGGAATTGTTCAAGAATCAACTCAGGTAAAATGCATCCGTCCTTTGAAAATTGCTTCTAGAGGCCAAAGAGAATCCATGGCAGTTATTGCTAGATGAGAACTTGCACACACAGAGGCTGTTGAGTGGTTAGATGAGGACGAGTTGATCAGCCTGCAATTATCCATCCAGGAAACGATTGTGGGTTAACGATTGATGCCAGTCGTAACTATGGATGAACACTTCACCTCACCATGGTAAGATGATGTCCAGTGAATATTTTTGAATTAAACATAATTCACAAGACAATAATAAACATATTCAATGTATCACAACAGTTGGTCACATATTCTGTCATTCTAGTCTTTTTTAAGTCAAATTGTTATGTTTCCTTTTTAATATTTAATCACTGGGTGAGGTCAAGTTTAGCTGACCTACTTCTTATCCCGTGTCAATAGATTGCATAATCGGAAGATTATCTAAAACTTGACCTCACCCATTATAAATGAAAAAGTTAGCAGATAACTAATATTAATTATATAATTGTCAAGTCTTATTTTCGCATTTTTGTCTTCAAATTCGATCTAGATTGAGTTATGGTTTCATTGAATAACTGTGACAACTGTTAACAATTAACTATTCTACTATTAAAGTCATTTTTATTAATGTGATAGTTATTTTAATAAGGGTTGTGTACCGTATTTCGGCTCCAGCTCCGGCAAATCTGGAATTCAATTCCTTTCATAAATCCGGCTGGCCGCCAGAGCCCTAATTTATATATATTCATGATGGCTCCGTCAAATCCGGAATCTGACCGGATTTCACTTCATAAATCCGGCCTAATCTGTTTCCGTTCGGATTTCAAAATTTTGAGTCCGGTACATACCTACTTTTAATTGGAAATTTTATATTTTAATACAATTTAATAGTGACTGTGCCGCATCAAAGAGATTTGAGCGTGTGACGTCAATGTCAATTATCCACAGATTCCAGGACGTTTTGGATAGCACCGCGCTGCTAATCTCAACAGTGATGACACAGTCGGCACTAAAAATACGAGTCGTCTGCTGTAACTTTTTCATTGCGGTTTATCTCGGCTCTAATCAGCGGTTTTATCAGTTGAATGTGGCCTAGTACCTGTCAATGTCTAGGCCTTGTGGAGCATTTGATAACAGTCCTCAAACCCCGATAATGCTCCATTTTTAACGCGTTAACTACGGATAACAAAATGTAATGCCAGGTTAAATCTGAAATGAAATGTAAAAACGACGAAACCCAAGATTTATCCGCAAAGTCAAGGTATCGAACTATTAAACTTAAGTCAAAGAAATACGTCTCAAGTTTAAAAAACAATTTTTTTTCCCCATAGCTTGAGTATAAATCTAATGTAGGATCTCAATTTCCAGATATAAATATTGAATATGCATCTAGAAATGATATCAACTTTCTTCCCGTTTAGAATTAGAAATCTAAACTCGCTGCTATAGCAAGCTGGAAAACTAATGGTGTACATTTCTATAGCAATTTGATTTTTAAACCTTTAATGTCATGTATAATTGTAAATTTTCTGGTAATAGTTTCAAATCACCCAAAAACACAACTAGTGGTTAAAAAAACATTAAGGAAAAAAAAACGTGGATTGTTGGTCAAATATAAAATTTGTTATCTGCAAGTATCAAACCTGATCCGCTCAAACATATTTGATCTTTTATGTTCGAGCAGCTGTTGGTTTTAGTTCGGGTGTTTAAGTTGATCCGAATTAACGAAACTGAAAAGAGGCAAATTTTATTTGAATTATATTATCACTTGGACCGCATTGTTTGTTTATTCAACAAAAAATTTGAAATTTACTAAATTACTAAATATTTGCATTACTCGTGATGGGGTTTACATGTGTGTGTGTGTGTGGGTGGGGGGTTGTGTGTGTTTTACACATTTGAAATTTAGTATTTGCTGATTCATTTCAACCATTAAACAATTGCTACTCTGCGTCACAACCTTTGTCGAACTTTTGTTTTCGATCAATTTTCGCTATTTTGCTTTTGTTCAAGATCAATGTCAAATAATAATAAATTTTAAAAATAAAATCATTGAGCTGTCTATTATTATTTAACAATAATTATTTATCATTTATTTTTCATATGTGTTATTGTCATTAAAATTTATCATTTTTATCGTCTAACAGTCTGTCAAGAGTTTATAAACTGTGATCTAGATTTTAAAATTGAATGTTGTATGTCCATGAATTAAAAAAAAAATTCCATTAGGTGTCCACGCATTAAACAAATTCTTTAGATATTTCTGTTAAGCATTTACATATTGTCATCTTAGGGGTCGTCCATAAAGTATGTCACGCTCAAGAGGAGGGAGGGGGTGTAAGAAAGTGTCACAGTTTGTGACAGGGGGTAGGGGGATTGTCCGACAACGTGTGACGTCACGTGGTTTTATATTAAGTTTTAATTATTTTGTTAATTTAAAAAATAAATGAAAGAGTGTGCTGTACTTGCGGGGAGGGGGGATATGTGGTTCCGAGATTTGTGACAGGGGGAAGGGGGGAAGTTAAAAAGGTCCAAAATAGCCTGACGTACTGTGTGGACGAATCCTTATATTTTAATAAATCGTTCAATTCTCCATGTATTATAATCAGATATCTTTTACGATCAACGTTTCTGAAACTTATTAGACTACAGTTAAACGCATTGTATATGTTTCAATCATAGTACTTTAAATAAATATTCACGTGCAAACTATGCAGCCAATCTTCGCCCATAATCCTTTAGCACAGACTTTAGTCAAACTAAACTACGTTGGTCAATCGATAGTGCAGTGTTTTTTTCCTGGTTGGAAGCTATTATTATAATTTAAATTAAACAACCCATAAATTCCTTATATATGAGATATAACTAATAGTATTGATTATGTTCAATATTATACACACGACATGACAGACCGTGACAGGTCCCTGTGACATCCTGGGCTGGAGTGAAACTCCGGGGATCGTTGGAGGTCAACTATAGCAGACGGCTACACATGCTATATAGAAATGAAGTAAATATTCAATAATTATATAACCGTGCGGTCGGTCGATCTGAAAATTAGATCCAATGCTCTGTTGGGGAACACAAGTCTATGTGCAGAGTTTTAGTTCAATAGGATCACGGGAAGTGGGTCATTTTTTAATTTTGTTTTTCGCGGGACCGACCATGACAGAGCGAGAGAGAGAGAGAGAGAGAGAAGACTGTGAAGTTAATAAAGGATTTTAAAATAGAGGACACTCGTGTAATGATCACTTAAGCACTTGGTTTTCTTTGAACGTCAGTCACGAAACTTTGTAACAGTTTTTAGACCAGAGTTGCAAACCATTCTTGGGGCCGCTTGCCCCAAAATTACAATAAATAAATTTTTAAAAAAATTTAAAAAGGAAAAAATAGTTACATTTTAATCTTAAAATCTTTAACTCACAATTCGTTAATGAAAAAACTTACCAGGGTAAATATATAATATAATTACCGAATTATCCAATCCTAATGAAAGTTTTATTAGGTCTAATGACTTATAAAAAGAAATTAATCAGGAAATCTTTCTTTTAAATTAACCAATACAAGTTTCTCATTATTGATAATAGCAAGCATAGCGATATTAGTCACCAAATATTTTGGGCGGAAAATTAAACTTTACAAAATACATGTCAAAAATGTTTTCTTACATAACTCTATAAAGGTAATGAAACCAAATCTCTCCGGCACGATTTGAATTAGTTCCTTAAAGTTGATTCTTGAACATATTCAGTTTTTAAATTACATCGGCTTGATATCTTACTATCGCATTACCATCGGCCGCAAATAAGATTTGTTACGTCAGGTGTGTTGCAATTCTATAATTTTTAAAGTAATTTCCTCTCAAAAGCCATCTAACTTCTGCGTGAATTAAAATTATCCCATAGTTTGACTTTTTTTTCTTCACAAAATAGCTTGAAGAGACTTCAATTTAGGCTTTTATCTTTAAAATAATAATGCACAATCAGTCAATTATGTTCTTTATTTGAAACAGGTGAAAAAAGCTACTAAGATTTCATTATAAAAATACGAGTACAATACAGAGGTTGCATTTCTGGATTCTCCGCTCTCATAATTAATTTTAAAAGCATAGCCCATCCTATTAGGAGTACTAGCTGCAATCAATCTCGTGGACTTTTTCCATTGGCATGTTTTCGACATCTAAGTCAAATTTGAGCTTATTTCATAAATATGTGGTAGATTCTAGTAGTGGAGCTTTATCATGACATAAAGACAACATTTCTTCGGCAAATTACACTTTATTTTTAAATGGGTCTGTAAAAACAACTTAGCTGTGACTGAAAGTTGATTCATTCAATTATACTTTATGTTATATTAGATATACAGACGCTCCTTCTATGCAGAAGATAATGATGCAGCGGTCACAGGCCACGGCTATAGGGGTTCCACGCATTACCCCAGCCGCCTAACTAGTTAGGTACCCATTCAGAGCTGGGTGACTCGGGGACTCCTCAGGCCCCGGGAACAAATCCCCGCCTTCG
The DNA here is from genome assembly GCA_002072015.1 of Radix auricularia. Lineage (NCBI taxonomy): Eukaryota > Metazoa > Mollusca > Gastropoda > Lymnaeidae > Radix > Radix auricularia. Next base: position 470,884 of record MUZC01004416.1, on the reverse strand, counting down.
CGTGGATTCGAACTCGTGACCATCGGTACGACAGTCGAGCGCGCTACCACTCGACCACCGCGTCCCACTACACTTAAACTAATAGTTTTCTTGTTTTCAGCTTTTCAAAGAAATTAACACGCATTTCTAATATCTTCACTTTCTTCGTCTATTCTTCTGGGATGTGACTCAATGACTTCGCTTTCTTTACTTGTCAAACTTTTACCACAAATGTTAAAGAAAGTCTGATTTCGATGTTTGACTGAAATTCCCTCCTTTAAAGTGAAATTCCCTTGATTTTGTGATGAGCGAGAAAAGTTGATGAAATGCCTCAAGTGTGAGATTGACAGTTGACAGTTGACAGTTGCAGCATTAAAGGTGAGTAGAAACTTAAATGTTGCTCTCTTTTCTTCAAACGGTTTTTAAAAGTTTTTTTTAAAAATAATTTTTTTATTTATTTTTAGAATCCGAATCAATACGACCACTGTCTTTGCGTGAACGACCACTGTCTTTGTATGTACGACCATTGTCTTTGCGTGTACGACCACTGTTTTTGTATGTACGACCATTGTCTTTGTGTGTACAAGCACTGTCTTTGCGTGTAAGGCCACTGTCTTTGCGTGTAAGACCACTGTCTTTGCGTGTAAGACCACTGTCTTTGCGTGTAAGACCACTGTCTTTGCGTGTACGAACACTTTCTTTGCGTATATGACCACTGTCTTTGCGTGTACGACCACTTTGGTTCATTGAGTATTTGTTCATGCTCTGTTAGCACAAAGAACAAAAAGAGGACCATTCATCATTGACAGCGGGTAATAAACAACATTTTTTAAAGTTTCCATCCAAACTAATGCCTGCTTTTTCCAGCTGTACCATTCATTTTAGAATGGACTGATATGGATGTATAAAATATCAATTAACAACCAAAAAAGTATGTGTTAAAGTTAAAGTTAATTTAATGCCCAATGCACTGGAGATAAACTAAACAATGAATACGTCAGAGTACATGGTTTATACATTTATTTACCCCCCAGCACGACTCATTTTGTCACTGTAAAAACAATAGCATTGAATAGCATGTTATTCGATTTTTAACGTATTAGAAATTATGCGTCATAATCTACAAAACTTCATTTTCTTCCTACCAATTTTAATTTTTTTTTTTTTTTTTTTAAAAAGGCATTGATTCAGAAAATATTAAGATTCAGTAATGAATAAATACACACTATAACACAAGATATTCCTTATAAATTTTTATACTTTTCCTGAAAAGTCTTCATTGCCTCATTTAACAATCCAATTGTTCCTCTTCCGCGAGGCGTTGGACTAAAACAGACTATGATGGTTTTTCGTGCAAAGACTTTTTCATGTGGCTCAAATAATTACTTTCTAGTTTGTTAGCAGTGCAAAAGTTCCTGCACTTTAATTCTAAAATAAAGCAACTTGACTAATCTTTGTTTATCTAAGAATCTCCTTTTATTTTACTCATGACTTCATTGAAACGAGTGACCAACGAATTTGTAACTGTTCTTGCGTTGCTGCAGCATGTTGGTCATCCATCTGATCATGTTGGTCATCCATCTGATCATGTTGATCATCCATCTGATCATGTTGGTCATCCATCTGATCATGTTGGTCATCCATCTGATCATGTTGGTCATCCATCTGTTGAAAGATTCCATCATAGCCAGCATCTTTACAATATCCAACATTTCCCATCATACTTTCGTGCTGAAATGACATGTCTTTAAACTCGGAGCTATTCTTATTCAGTGTGTAATCGCTTAAATCATGTAATTTTAGGGATATTTATTTTTTACACCATGGCTTATTCACAAATGAAAACAAAAAAGTTTTTGTTCAAAGTTAAAGAAACTGTATTCCTTTCCCCTCTACGTTACGCAAAAATGAGTAAAGTTTCATACACAACAAGTATACATTTATTAAATGTAAAACATTATTATGTTCCCCCCCCCCACCCCATCCGTCTTGTCTTATCTATACATACGCTATTTCTATGCAGAGGATAATTGCGTCCACAGACCATGACGGATGATCTGTTTGCAAGCGATGCAGCGTTCACATGCCACGACTTTGAGGGTTTCAAGCTTTACCCAGCTGCCTAACAAGTGTTAGGAACCCATTCGGAGTTGGGTGACTAAGGGACGCCTTAGGCCCCGGGAACAAATCGTTGCCTTCACATGGATTCGAACCCGTGACAATCGGTACGCCAGTCGAGCACGCTGCCACGCGACCACCGCGTCCCACCCCCACAAACACAATGTACATCTTTCTTTAACCCCCACCCCCTTTTTTCGCCCCCACCCACACAAACACACCTAAACTTTCCAGTCGGTTAACTGTTCAAATCACGCGCCAATTTGTCCCAGAATGCCTTGAAGACTTCCCCGTCTGTCTCCGGAAGCTGGTCCTGAGGGTAAGGAGTGTAGGTGTTGTTCCGTATGTGGTAGAGGAGGTCCACCCCAAGGTCCGCGTTAGAAATGGGCTCTTTGACTAAGAACACGAGCACGCTCCGTCCTGTGTCCAGGGCTTCCATGTTCGCCATCTGAGTACAAGATACAGGGAAATATCTATATATATGTATTTAGAGCTGCGAAAATTACCGATTAATTTCTCGATTAATCGGTAAAAAGTTTTAGCGATTAAAATTATTTTAATCGATAAAATAACGATTAAAATCAGTAAAAGTATTTTTTAAAAAAGTTTCGATTTATTAAAAAATATTTTTTTTTATTAAATATAGTTTTCTTTACCAAAAAACTTCCCCATTTAAAAAAAAAAGATTTTCAAAGTGTAAACTTTAAAATATGCTTTTTTTTTAAGGAAAATTTTATTTTTAAAAATAACACGGTTTTTACTTACTTAACAATAACAAAATTTTAATTCATTGGCATAAATTGAACTACTTATATTTTAATATATCTTCTATAAATACTATATTTTTTAAAATTAAAAACTTAAGTTCTGGACATTTTATGAAATGTTCAGCTTAATGACGTCATACGTCTTATTTTCACCTTTAAACAAAATTATCGATTAATTATGTAATTTTTTTAAAGTTAATGATTAAATTTAAATTAATCGATAACAGCCCTAATATATATATACGAGCAAAATACCCGTGCTACGCTACGGGGTATGCACAATAAGAATAACTTTATTTGGTTTTGGGTCTCAAATTCTCCTTAAAAATGAATGTAAACGCATCTGGAAATTAGGGTAGTGATAAATCAAACCCCTTCTTAATAAAACAACGATATGTGTGTCGAGAAAAAATAAAAATATTATGAGTTTAAATATTAGCCATCAATTTTGGTATTTCTGCTTTAATATAGCATCATCATTATCATCCGTGGCTCTACAGCCCATGTAGGGCCCTGGCTTGCTCCACCACATCCTTCCAGCTACAGCCCATGTAGGGCCCTGGCCTGCTCAACCACATCCTTCCATTCAGATCGATTGATTTTTTTTCACCATGCTCGAACCCCTTTAATAACGCATGCTATATACTCTACCAGGATAACAAATGTCGTTAACAGTCACAAAAATCTAACGGCAAGGCTCACTTTCTTTTCAAATAAAACCAATATCTTTCCACATGATTTCCTTGGTTCTTAGAAATAGCTCGCTAAACAAACACCCACTTCATTTGTAGTCTAAGCATGCAATTAGTTCAAGACGAATAGGATATTTTTAGCCAGATAATATTTGTAAATATTGTGGCTTGAGTAGAGTGGAAAATATTTTTTTTCAAGGCACATGTTCCTTTAACGTGAATAAAAACATAAGAGCAATTATGCTTTTTAAGAAAATGGTGACAAATTGATCTCCTTATAAATTTTATGTCAATCATTATATATTCCCGCACATTTTTTCTAATAGTAACAATTCACTGTATATCAATCTTTATTCCCGTTGTATACTATTCATCTAATAAACTCAAAACAGCTTGGCACAAAATGAGTTGTTGTCAGTTTGTTTTTTCGACATAACACGCACTTTCCTATGCTAGATCCTTTTTATAAGTTGTAATACCCGTGATATTTTTTTACACTTGATATATTTACACCTTAAAAAACAGTTTTTACCCAAAGTGTATGTCCTGTGACCGCATTGTTCGAGAAATGTACCCAATTTTTTTTAATGGATGTTACATCATTCGTTAGGACTTAGAGTAAAATACATGTTTTATGATTGCTTTTCTCATGGAAAAAGCTCTCCAAATCATTATTTCTATTTCTAGGCTAAGCATGGCCTTAGTCAAATGAATAGGATTTTTTGTGCGCCAGATATTAATTATGTGAATATTGATGCTAAATTAAGGTATGTATGAGTTAATTTGTTTTAAAGAAACATCTTAAATCGCAAGGTTTTAGGTTAAAATATACCCTGCTGATTTACTTTAGTTGTACAAAAAGTAACCTCCTGGGGTCGAAACGTCCTGGGGTCGAAACGTCCTGAGGACGAAACGTCCTGTGGTCGAATTGGTAGGGTCGAACCGTCCGGGATCGAAGTGTCCGTAATTCTTTCTATTTATATATTTTTGGGGGATTTAATGTTTTTATTTGCCTGCATAAAGTTCACTGATTTATCAAAAAATCATACCAGCTTGCAATATAATTTTTCCGATAATATATTACAATAAAGAAAACTATTATGAGACGTAAAATCAAACAAATATGAGTGGTTTAAGAAGATAAATACTGGATGCTATGTTAGAGGTGCAACATTAGCAGACATAGACATAACCAAATCACACACACATACGCACATAGCCCCTCCTCCCCCAACACACATACAAACTTGCACCAAAGACAACTATACATTTTTAACCAAAGCACGTACCATAATATTGCATTATTCTAGCAATAAGTCTTTTTTAACGTAAGCTTTATCTTTCATCTACCAATTAATCCACAACATCCATTCCTTTACAGTTTATGCATGGCGTTTATTTAAGACAAATTAAATTATATTTATTGAGCTGTTTAATATTTATGTCATTGGGATGCGTAGGGTTGGGGAGATTTTTGAATATTGTCTATTTGTTTAAAAACACACGTTGAATCGCAAGGTTTGGACTTAAAATTGTACACTCCTATTTTTCTTAATCTTTGCAAAAAGGATATTATCAGTGGCTAAGAAATAGTGCCACTAAGGGTTCGGCGATATTATAAAATCATGACCCAAGAAATGAAAAGCACCCTTCAAAAAGTTCACAAAGTTGTCCCTATTATAAAAATTACAATTCCGCTATTTAACCCCACTCTTACAACAGTGTATAAACACTTATACACGTACCATAATATTATTTAAAATCCCTGAGCGTTTACTTTCAATACGAATTTCCTTCATGTCAGTTTATAATGAAATCGATCCAAAACACTTACTTGTATTAAGTAAGCACCTAAGAGAAATACATCTTCCTCTTAACAAATATTTGCAATTGTTTTTATGATAAATCACTTGTTAAATGTTTCAAAAGCGGTTCCGTGTTAATTTTTCTATTAAGAAATTTCATTTTCTGTAATTTTGACTTGTTATAAGCCCGTATAAAAGTTGACTTCATCCGATTATATACATAGATGTATAAAAACTTATATTAAAATGTAAAATTGATATATCGTCTGCAATTAAATAATTTCTTCATTCAATGACTTCCCGTTATCTTTTAATCAAGCACCTACGAAGAACGCATCGGCAGAAACTTGTGATCATAAAATTAACGGAATTTTTCCTAATCCAGTGCATAATTTTAACTATACATAAACCATTACCTGGTAACGTCTTTGCAATATTTAATTTCACTTTTAGCAATCTATGAAATACATTGCTATTTCACAACTAATACAAACACACAGTCACACACACACACACAGCCGCGCGCGAACACACACACACACATATGAACACACTCGCACACATGCTTATTCACACACCCGGATTATAATCAAGATAAAAAGTAACATCAAATAAATTAATATAATAAAAGCTTCATGACGCCATTTAATTTTTTTTTTTACGGCGCGCAAAACCACACGCTCTTTTAATCTCAAACCCAAAATCATTATGATTTTACGTCTATATTTTCAATTTTAAAAAAAGTAATCAAGAGTTGCGTGGTATAGGGGCTTCACACACACACACTGACTGACGGACGGAAATGCGCCTTAGCGCATTATATAATACGAGCAAAATACCCGTGCTACGCTACGGGGTAGGCACAATAGGAATAACTTTAATTTGGTTTTGGGTCTCAAATTCAACTTTAAAATGAATGTAAACGCATCTGGAAAGTAGGGTAGTGATAAATCGAACCCATTTTTAATAAAAACAACGTTATGTGTGTCGAAAAAAATAACAATATTATTAATTTAAATATTACCCATCAATTTTGGTATATCTGCTTTAATATAGCATCATTATTATCATCCGTGGCTTGCTCCACCACATCCTTCCAGCTACAGCCCATGTAGGGCCCTGGTCTGCTCCACCACATCCTTCCAGCTACAGCCCCTATAGGGCCCTGACCTGCTCAACCACATCCTTTCATTCAGATCGATTGATGACTTTCTTTCACCATGCTCGAACCCCTTTAATAACGCATGCTATATACTCTACCAGGATAACAAATGTCGTTAACAGTTACAAAAATCTAACTGGCAAGGCTCACTTTCTTTTCACGTGAATCAAATCATGAAAACAATATCTTTCCACATTATTCCTTTGGTTCTTAGAAAACACACATTTCATTTATAGTCTAAGCATTATATTACTTCAATACGAATAGAATATGCTTAGCCAGATAATATTTGTGAATATTGTGGCTTGGGGAGAGAGGAAAATATGGTTTATTTG
>MUZC01004416.1:363587-454196 GCA_002072015.1 Radix auricularia | reverse complement strand
CAAGACTTGTGTAGTCAAAGTGGCCCACCATACTGAGCCAAGACTTGTGTAGTCCAAGTAGCCCACTATAGGGAACAATGACTTGTGTATTCAATCAAAGTAGCCCACCATAGGGAGCCAAGCCTTGTGTAGTCAAAGTGGCCCACCATAGGGAGCCAAGCCTTGTGTAGTCAATCAAAGTAGCCCACCATAGGGAGTCAAGCCTTGTGTAGTCAAAGTGGCTCACCATAGGGAGCCAAGCCTTGTGTAGTCAATCAAAGTAGCCCACAATAGGGAGCCAAGCCTTGTGTAGTCAATCAAAGTAGCCCACCATATGGGAGCCAAGCCTTGTGGATTCAATCAAAGTAGCCCACCATAGGGAGCCAAGACTTGTGTAGTCAATCAAAGTAGCCCACCATAGGGAGCCAAGCCTTGTGTATTCAATCAAAGTAGCCCACCATAGGGAGCCAAGCCTTGTGGAGTCAATCAAAGTGGCCCACCATAGGGAGCCAAGACTTGTGTAGTCAATCAAAGTAGCCCACAATAGGGAGCCAAGCCTTGTGTATTCAATCAAAGTAGCCCACCATAGGGAGCCAAGCCTTGTGTAGTCAAAGTGGCCCACCATAGGGAGCCAAGCCTTGTGTAGTCAATCAAAGTAGCCCACCATAGGGAGCCAAGCCTTGTGTAGTCAAAGTGGCCCACCATAGGGAGCCAAGACTTGTGTAGTCAATCAAAGTAGCCCACCATAGGGCGCCAAGCCTTGTGTAGTCAATCAAAGTGGCCCACCATAGGGGGCCAAGCCTTGTGGAGGCAATCAACGTAGCCCACCATAGGGAGCCAAGCCTTGTGGAGTCAATCAAAGTAGCCCACCATAGGGAGCCAAGACTTGTGTAGTTAATCAAAGTAGCCCACCATAGGGAGCCAAGCCTTGTGGAGTCAATCAAAGTAGCCCACCTGAGAGAGCCAAGTCTAGTGTAGTCAATCAAATTAGCCCAACCATAGGGAGCCAAGCCTTGTGGAGTCAATCAAAGTAGCCCACCTGAGAGAGCCAAGCCTTGTGGAGTCAATCAAAGTAGCCCACCATAAGGAGCCAAGACTTGTGGAGTCAATCAAAGTGGCCCACCATAGGGAGCCAAGCCTTGTGTAGTCAATCAAAGTGGCCCACCATAGGGAGCCATGCCTTGTGTAGGCAATAAAAGTAGCCCACCATAGGGAGCCAAGCCTTGTGTAGTCAATCAAAGTAGCCCACCATATGGAGCCAAGTCTTGTGTAGTCAATCAAAGTGGCCCACCATAGGGAGCAAAGCCTTGTGTAGTCAATCAAAGTAGCCCACCATAGGGAGACAAGTCTTGTGTAGTCAAAGTGGCCTACCATAGGGAGCCAAGCCTTGTGTAATCAATCGAAGTAGCCCACCATAGGGAGCCAAGCCTTGTGTAATCAATCGAAGTAGCCCACCATATGGAGCCAAGCCTTGTTTAGTCAAAGTGGCAACACCATAGGGAGCCAAGCCTTGTGTAGTTAATCAAAGTAGCCCACCATAGGGAGCCAAGCCTTGTGTAGTCAATCAAAGTATCCCACAATAGGGAGCCAAGACTTGTGTAGTCAATCAAAGTAGCCCACAATAGAGAGCCAAGCCTTGTGTAGTCAATCAAAGTAGCCCACCATAGGGAGCCAAGCCTTGTGTAATCAATCAAAGTATCCCACCATAGGGAGCCAAGCCTTGTGGAGGCAATCAAAGTAGCCCACCATAGGGAGCCAAAACTTGTGTAGTCAATCAAAGTAGCCCACCATAGCGAGCCAAGACTTGTGTAGTCAATCAAAGTAGCCCAACCATAGGGAGCCAAGCCTTGTGTAGTCAAACAGGCCCACCATAGGGAGCCAAGCCTTGTGTAGTCAAACAGGCCCACCATAGGGAGCCAAGCCTTGTGTAGTCAATCAAAGTAGCCCACCATAGGTAGCCAAGCCTTGTGTAGTCAATCAAAGTAGCCCACCATAGAGAGCCAAGTTTTGTGTAGTCAATCAAGGTAGCCCACGATAGGGAGCCAAGCCTTGTGGAGGCAATCAAAGTAGCCCACCTGAGAGAGCCAAGACTTGTGTAGTAAATCAAAGTATCCCACCATAGGGAGCCAAGCCTTGTGTAGTCAATCAAAGTAGCCCACCATAGGGAGCCAAGCCTTGTGTAGTCAAAGTGGCCCACCATAGGGAGCCAAGCCTTTTGTAGTCAATCAAAGTAGCCCACCATAAAGAGCCAAGCCTTGTGTAGTCAATCAAAGTAGCCCACCATGGGGAGCCAAGCCTTGTGTAGTCAATCAAAGTAGCCCACCTGAGAGAGCCAAGCCTTGTGGAGGCAATCAAAGTAGCCAACCATAGGGAGCCAAGCCTTGTGGAGGCAATCAAAGTAGCCCACCATAGGGAGCCAAGCCTTGTGGAGGCAATCAAAGTAGCCCACCATAGGGAACCAAGCTATATGGAGGCAAAAAAAGTAGCCCACCATAGGGAGCCAAGCCTTGTGTAGTCAAAGTGGCCCACCATAGGGAGCCAAGCCTTGTGTAGTCAATCAAAGTAGCCCACCATAAAGAGCCAAGCCTTGTGTAGTCAATCAAAGGAGCCCACCATGGGGAGCCAAGCCTTGTGGAGTCAATCAAAGTAGCCCACCTGAGAGAGCCAAGTCTTGTGTAGTCAATCAAAGTAGCCCACCATGGAGAGCCAAGCCTTGTGTAGTCAATCAAAGGAGCCCACCATGGGGAGCCAAGCCTTGTGGAGTCAATCAAAGTAGCCCACCTGAGAGAGCCAAGTCTTGTGTAGTTAATCAAAGTAGCCCAACATAGGGAGCCAAGCCTTGTGGAGTCAATCAAAGTAGCCCACCATAGTGAGCCAAGACTTGTGTAGTTAATCAAAGTAGCCCACCATAGGGAGCCAAGCCTTGTGGAGTCAATCAAAGTAGCCCACCTGAGAGAGCCAAGTCTAGTGTAGTCAATCAAATTAGCCCACCATAGGGAGCCAAGCCTTGTGGAGTCACTCAAAGTAGCCCACCTGAGAGAGCCAAGCCTTGTGGAGTCAATCAAAGTAGCCCACCATAGGGAGCCAAGACTTGTGGAGTCAATCAAAGTGGCCCACCATAGGGAGCCAAGCCTTGTGTAGTCAATCAAAGTGGCCCACCATAGGGAGCCAAGCCTTGTGTAGGCAATAAAAGTAGCCCACCATAGGGAGACAAGCCTTCAGTAGTCAATCAAAGTAGCCCACCATAGGGAGCCAAGTCTTGTGTAGTCAATCAAAGTGGCCCACCATATGGAGCAAAGCCTTGTGTAGTCAATCAAAGTAGCCCACCATAGTGAGACAAGTCTTGTGTAGTCAAAGTGGCCCACCATAGGGAGCCAAGCCTTGTGTAATCAATCGAAGTAGCCCACCATAGGGAGCCAAGCCTTGTGTAATCAATCGAAGTAGCCCACCATATGGAGCCAAGCCTTGTGTAGTCAAAGTGGCAACACCATAGGGAGCCAAGCCTTGTGTAGTTAATCAAAGAAGCCCACCATAGGGAGCCAAGCCTTGTGTAGTCAATCAAAGTATCCCACAATAGGGAGCCAAGACTTGTGTAGTCAATCAAAGTAGCCCACATAGGGAGCCAAGCCTTGTGAAGTCAATCAAAGTAGCCCACCATAGGGAGCCAAAACTTGTGTAGTCAATCAAAGTGGCCCACCATAGGGAGCCAAGCCTTGTGTAGTCAAAGTAGCCCACCATAGGGAGCCAAGCCTTGTGTAGTCAAAGTGGCCCACCATAGGAAGCCAAGACTTGTGGAGGCAATCAAAGTAGCCCACCATAGGGAGCCAAGACTTGTGTAGTCAATCAAAGTAGCCCACCATAGGGAGCCAAGCCTTGTGTAGTCAATCACAGTAGCCCACGATAGGGAGCCAAGCCTTGTGGAGGCAATAAAAGTAGCCCACCATAGGGAGCCAAGCCTTGTGTAGTCAATCAAAGTAGCCCACCATAGGGAGACAAGTCTTGTGTAGTCAAAGTGGCCCACCATAGGGAGCCAAGCCTTGTGTAGTCAATCAAAGTATCCCACAATAGTGAGCCAAGACTTGTGTAGTCAATCAAAGTAGCCCACAATAGGGAGCCAAGCCTTGTGTAGTCAATCAAAGTAGCCCACCATAGGGAGCCAAGACTTGTGTAGTCAATCAAAGTAGCCCACCATAGGGAGCCAAGACTTGTGTAGTCAATCAAAGTGGCCCACCATAGGGAGCCAAGCCTTGTGTAGTCAAAGTGGACCACCATAGGGAGACAAGACTTGTGTAGTCAATCAAAGTAGCCCACCATAGGGAGCCAAGACTTGTGTAGTCAATCAAAGTAGCCCACCATAGGGAGCCAAGCCTTGTGTAGTCAAAGTGGCCCACCATAGGGAGCCAAGACTTGTGGAGGCAATCAAAGTAGCCCACCATAGGGAGCCAAGCCTTGTGTAGTCAATCAAAGTAGCCCACGATAGGGAGCCAAGCCTTGTGGAGGCAATCAAAGTAGCCCACCTGAGAGAGCCAAGACTTGTGTAGTCAATCAAAGTAGCCCACCATAGGGAGCCAAGACTTGTGTAGTCAATCAAAGTAGCCCACCATAGGGAGCCAAGACTTGTGTAGTCAAAGTAGCCCACCATAGGGAGCCAAGACATGTGGAGTCAATCAAAGTAGCCCACCATAGGGAGCCAAGACTTGTGTAGTCAATCAAAGTAGCCCACCATAGGGAGCCAAGACTTGTGTAGTCAATCAAAGGGTCCACCTGAGGGAGCCAAGCATTGTAGCGTCCATAAAAGTGGCCTACCTGACAGAGCCAAACAAATTAGTGACCCTCAAAGTGGCCCACCAGAGAGAGCCAAGCATTATAGCGCCCATAAAAGTGGCCCACCCGAGAGAGCCAAACATTGTAGCGCCATAAAAGTAGCCCACCTGAGAGAGCCAAGAATTGTGGGGCACACCAAACGGCCTACCATGGGGAGTAAAACTTTTTGGGGCATATCAAGGTTGTTAAAATGAGGGAGCAACGCTTTGTAAGGCCATGTCTGTCCCGTGCTCCCCGATAACAACCCTAGCTGTAAATACATGACATCTGTTTGTCTACGAAAGGCGATAGAGTTATCTTTATTATTTGCAGCTCTTGGTGTGGCTGATGAGACCAATCATGGAGTGGCAGTCAAAGATGCGAAGTCTAAGTGCCAGATTTTCCCAAATAATTCCCAAGTTGGGCTTAAAATTCCCACATGCATTAAAAACTGTTGGAAAAGAAAAGCCAAAAGCCGAGGGGGGGGGGGGAGGCATAGCGCGTCGCTGGCGAAAAGAAACCTGAAAAGTGGCAACGTCAATTAAAAGCTTTAGCATTCATTTTAGGACTTCCAAATTAAAAAATAATGAATATTTATGCATTTTCAAGGCAATTTTTAATAGAACACTTTCAATTTGTATTTACTCTATACGTTTTTATTTAACAACTTGGCAAAAAAGGAAAAATATGTTTATACTTTTAAATGTTAACATTATGAAGTTTTAAAAAGGTTATGTCGATACTCTTGTAATTTAAATTTGCATATCGCCAAGAGTAAAAACGTCTGTGATTGATAAATTTAAAAAATAAATAAACAAATGGTTTGAAATTTATTTTATTAATAATGAATCAATATACATGGTTACATAGATTGTTATATATTTAATAGGTTTGCTGACATTAACGATTAATTTCTCGATTAATCGGTAAAAAGTTTATAGATTAAAATTATTTTAATCGATAAAAAAGCGATTAAAATAAATGAAAGTGTTTTAAACAATTTTTTCGATTCATCAATTAATTGATTAATTATTATTAATTAATTATAGTTTGCTTTTCTTACGTACAAACTTCCTAATTAAAAAAAATGAAAGAGTACATTTTAAAATAAGCTCTCTTTATAAGGAAAACGATATAAAAATTAAACATTGTTTTAAACTTAAATAACAATAACAAAATTTAAATTCATCGACATTATATATTCTACTACTTATATTTACATTAAAAAATGTTTATTGCCTATTTTTGTTACTTTCCTTGAAATTTTCAGTTTAATGACGTCATACATCTTTATTTTTAGCTTAATCAAAATTATTGATTAATTATTCGGTAATTTTTCAAAAGTTAGCGATTATATTTAAATTAATCGATAACAGCCCTAACATATATATGGTTGTTTTATATTACAATATCCAGCTTGATAACAATTTTATGATACTTAACATTTAGCAAACGCATTGTTATTTCAATATTCTTGCTGAAAAAAAAAAAGAAACCCATTGCTTTATCCATACATTTTTTTAACAATAGTATCATTGCGTTTTAGACAGACAGGGTGGTTTCCGGTTTGAAAAAATGAAAGCCTTTTACGTTTTGAGACGCACGCCATAAAGGATTGCAGATCCATAGCATCCCCTGGCCAATGTTCCATCTAATGTTTGCGGTTCCATGTGCAAAGGACACAAACTCGTCTGCTGAGTTGCATTACATCCATTTTTTGTGCAATATTTTAAAATTTTGCTACGCGTTTATTCAAAACGAGGTTATTCTGCGCGGAAAAGACGTAAACAGAGTAAGGGCTAGCCTGCAGGACGTAACAAAACAGCGAAGGTTTCGGCTCTTTGCCGAAACGTTCGCTGTTTTGTTACGTCCTGTCAGGCTAAACCTTACCCTGTTTGCATCTTTTCGTTTACTTTTTGATAATCCTGATCAGTGACGGATTTAGCTTTGTCTGCGTGGGGGGGGGGGGGCAGGAGAATTTTAGGGGGCGCCGCAAAATTTTACTAATATCAGAGCATTGGGTAAATACTAGGGCTGTTAACGATTAATTTAATTTTAATTGTTAACTTTTGAAAAATTAACGACTAATTAATCGTTAATTTCCATAAAGCCAAAAATTTTAATTTATGATGTCATAAGTAACTGTGGTGAAATTTATGAGCCCACTGTGATTTGCACGAGAATAAAAACAAAATAAAAGGGGAAGTCACTGACGAAACACTTGACGGATCAAGGTCGCTAATTAATAATGCGGCGGAGTACATAACTGGTCAAGGTTGCCCGAAAATGAGGCTATCCAATCAGTGAGGTCTGCATGAAATTACACCCCGTGTATAAAAGTTGATACTCCGACAAGACACTTTCTTTTCCGCCCAAGCGATTACAGAGAGCTATGTCGAAGGAGAATTCAAGCCACTGAATTCAATCTATAGCCATCCTTGTCGTGAGAGAGCCGGTGTTGCAAAATAAATCCTCCCCCATACAGAGTCTCCCCCAGGCGATTTTATTTTAAAACAGAATCTCCGGGGGCGAAAATATTTTCCTCCCGGTTAAAATAAATTTTCCCCCACCCCGTAAAATAATGTCTCCCCCAAAATAAATCCGTCCCCTCCCTCAAAACATACTTTTAATATAATAAAAAGAGATTACTCAAAAACAACAGAATAACGAATGATTAAATTTGCTTTATACACACATGTTTACTTTAATTCTTTTTATGGTAGTGGCGTAGATACAGAGAGATGTGGGGGTGTGGACCACTCCGTTTTACACCCCTCAGGGGCGTAACAATTTTAAAAAAAAAATTCTTAATTACTTAAATTTTTATCTCATGTACAAATTGACTCTAACGGAGTTGGTATCAAACATTTTTTTATAAAAAAAATATTGCGTCTATGAAAGCATGGGTTATGTAGTTACTATAAACGGTAAATTTGCACAAATCTCAGGTGTTCTGACGGTGAAAACTTCTGTGTCCATCTCGCCAATAGGCCCTACAATTTCAGTAGACACCAACAATCCTCTGTTGAATTGGGGGTGGGGGCTGGGGAAGGGGGTTTTAGCGACCCAATTAAAGAAGCGGCACGCAATGAAAACATATCTGGGACAACGCCACTGACTTGTTGAGCCCATGACCTGATTATCCAGTGCGTTTTTTAAAACTCTACTGCCAAGGCAGTTTCTTGTTAGGCGGCATACATTTAAATAGTGTAGTAATCCCTGTAATAGCTCCATAGAGGTGTGTCCTATATGTTTGATATCAAATTTAAAATCTCATAATTCACTGAAAGCTGGCTACTTGTATTAAAATATTTCTAAACAGTCATTTATATAGGCCAAAGGAATAATTTTTGAGACTATTTATATAACTACAAGTACAAGTAAAAAATAAAACTGCTTATAACCACGCAACCTTTTCTACATATTAATAGAGGCGTAATCAGCTTTATATATATATAATTTAATCAGGGTGAAAAAAAATCACAACTAACTTCAAGTTAAACTTTTCTTTTTAGTAGACATAAAATACTTCGAGGATGAGAATTAAGCAACAATTGCAATTACAGTTACAAAGTATTTTTATAAGCATAATTTTAAATTTTAAAAAACTGATTACAATTTTGTAAGACACTCGTTGTTGTGTATAGATTGTATAAGCATGAGGACTTGACTGAGCATGGAACACGTGATTTGTGCTATGAATGGCAATTGTGCGTGGTCGTGAACTGAGAGGATAGCTGGCTATAAATGTAGGGTTTAAATGGAAATAGGAGTTGATAGATGGGATTCATTAGAGATAGTTGTTTATAGACCACAAAGTGTTGAAGTCTTGTTTCTTGACTTGCAATTACTTCTACGCCAATACCTAATATTTTATAATGTATATATTAATATGTAATTAAAATAATATTAAACATACATACACACATACAAACATACATACATACATACATACATACATACATAAATACATACATACATACATACATACATACACACATACATACATACATACATACATACATACATAAATACATACATACATACATACATACATACACACATGTCAATGGACATATTTTTTAAAATATATTATGGACGTTTCCTTTTTACCGGAGATTATTGCGTCATACGTTTATCAATGTTTTATGTCTAATCTTGCATTTATATTACATTTTTAATGTGTAGTGTATGCATGGGCGAAAATGTCACTTGAACTATCCGCAACTATACACGGATCCATGATAAAATCAATAGAATATTAAAATGAATGAGCACATATGATGTCCACTTCTGTTTTGAATTCTGATTAGCCAAACTCTTAACTCTTGTTGTACAATTCTGTAATGAATTTCCCACACATCTCACCACCTTATTTTGGGATCTCTTCTCTTCTCGGGTTATAGCCCCAAAAACCCATTTCTGCCTCACTCACTTGTTTGATTATCGGTTAAAATAGGTTTTCAATTGATTACTTGATGATCGTACAACTTAAAACTATTCATAACTCCATAAAGCATCCCAGTACGTGACTATTACATTAGATTACCTCATTAGACCATGCAGGTGTCCTACGCAGTCTTCCTCATAGTTCAGTAAATCATGACACGAAGGACAACATAAAGGTACAGTACGTGCTCGTCTTGAAGCAATCTACTCATTAGCTAGTCTCGTACAGGCCTAACAAATGACTCTGCGCTTTCCTGGCCCATGCCACCAATAAAAAATCTAACTTTTCAGTCATCTGGGCTCTTACATTCCGTAAGATAATTGACGTTATGCTGAATCTGAAACTAACTGAGCGCGCGCCTCACCTCAACCAACCCAGATCTCCACAGATCACGTTGATTTATGTTATAGAAAAAAAACAACTATCGAGTGACTCCAACCCAAGCTAAGACATTCATCGTTAAGGCGTGTGATCTAATGTTTGTGTGCCTTAGTTTTGGCATGCTGTTTGTTTCTTGAGACGGCTACACAAAAAGTAATCCCATTTGAAATCTCTTTTAATATACTTTAAGAGTCAACTAAATTTTAACAAATAAATTAACAATCATTGGCAAATTGAATTTGCTAAATTTTCTGCTGAAAAATTTATAAAGGCTACAGACAAAATTCGGTAATAATAATTTTGAATCAATATAATGCACACATAACAATCGACTACTTTCATGTAAGTCCTAGCCACAGGTAAAACACAAAAACGTCAATAGTGAATTTTTGTTCCAATACTTCAGTGTGACGTTTTAGTATTACTTGACCATCTTTATTTTTCAAATCATTTGTCTATTATTCTTTTAAATAACTCTGGGCAATTAGCCACCTCTAAAAATGTGTGTATCCTGACATACACCCACTAAGCCCGCAAATGGCTACGCCCCTGACTAAGCTTATGATTGTTGAATTTCCAAAAATCATACACAAATGCATGAAGAACAAATACAAACTGTATTTTAAATAATAAAGTGGAATAAAACAATTATTTATAATTTCCAATAATTAAGGGGAGGATCCATTTTAAAGAGGGAGACATTATTTTAAAACGAATTCTCTGAGGGCGATTTTGTTTTAAAATAATTTCTCCGGGGGAGACTTTATTTTGGGGGAGACTTTATTTCGTGACACCGGCACCATTACCCGTTAGCCAGAATCTATGTAAGTTGAACTCTAACTTGATTCCCTCGTATTTATAAGCATATTTCACGCCGGTATTTAAATATTAATCTTCGTGCAATGTCATATTGAAATTGTAGAGACATGTTGACCCCGTTACGCCATGCGCGGCCACGTGCGACATTGTATTTCTCATTTCATAACTAAATGTGATAACACGCGATCCATCAGGTAGATGGATCGAATTATATTGGTGTAACCAATATTATTGTATCTATTCCACCTAAATTTCACCTCTGTCCCGGAATCCTGTCAGGGACGCAATTTGTCCCGGAATTTAGAAATTAAAAAGTTTTTGTATGAAAATTAAGTATTTTTTATGAATAAAGTCAAAAGTGACCGTTAGAATTTAAATGTCATTCATATTTTTTTCTACTTTTGTCAAGCACGTAGGTCTTAATTTTTGGAATCAAGAAAAAATATACATTTTGCTATTTCTAAGTTTTTAAGGTGGTCCACGGGGGGAAAAAATCGACGTTTTTCTAATTTCTTTCAAAAATGAGATTATAGTAAATTTAACTGAATTAATCTTTTTAGAATAATTTGGTTTTTACAAAATGGTTTTAAAATTGTTTTAATATGTTTAAAATGTATTTTAAAACAGTACGGTAAGTATAAAATTGTAAAGATTTGCGAAAATCATGGGAAATTCTCTTTTAGATATATAACGTAAATGAAACGCTAGCTCGACAATTTTGGTGTCGTTGGAAAGCTTATCCTACCTTATTTGTAATGGTATCGCCCACTACAACGTCCAAAAATAACCCGCTACGGAATTCTTTGTTCCGCTAACCCATAAAATCGCTAATACACGCATTCTTATTGGTCAATATTTATATTATCATCAATTAACTTCGTTTGGTAACTATCATTGGTCAGCTATATTTAAAAAATCATGTTAAGCCTGGTCCCTATTGGAACTCAGGACGTGTTAGCGCATTTTCGTATTATGTATCAGTACTTATGTTAGATATCAGCATTATGTAGTTATCAGTAATTGTGTTTAGATTTTAGACATATTTTTATGAATTTTCTTGTGTAATGAATATACCTGACTTTTTTTTTTTAATTTAAAAGTCATTTCTTTACATTTAAAATTTTTTTTATTTTCTCTTTAATCTAACTACAAGTCACCACAAATGATGACGTAAAACTCTCTAAACTTTTACACATATTCTAATGACGTCAACTAAAAAAAAAACTAATTCTTTTGCACGATTTCGCACCACTCTTCAATGCTTGAAAAACTATGTACTCGACTTCCGGCAATGGCGGCCGTTCCCTGCGCCAATGTTACCTCTCGATTTGAAATATTTTTTGGTAGTTTTAACGGGTTTTTTTAACGGATCGAGTAACTGAGTGTTGATGCACAAATGGCAGGTCAGGACATACAAAAAACATATATACCTCATGGGTCTAGGACTTATGGATGCTGAGATCAAGGGTGATGACAGACGGACGGACGGACAAAACGGGTGCAATAGCGCATTCGACTTCTCGAAAATGCGCTAAAAATTAAGGAATTACTATTTTATGATTGCCTTATGATTTAAGTGAGCAATTTAAAGAAATATTTAAGGTTTTTTACATATTTTTAGTTTGTCCCGGAATAGAACAAAAATGTCCCGGATTTTTTCGAAAAACCATTTGACAGTCTAATGGACCGAATTATATTGGTTTAACCAATATTATTGTATTTATTCCACCATACACTTACAAGATGGTAACGAAATATTATTTCAATTTCACGTTATATATATATATATTAGGGCTGTTATCGATTAAGTTAAATTTAATCGTTAACTTTTGAAAAATTACCGAATAATTAATCGATAATTTTGATTAAGCAAAAAATACGTTGTATGACGTCATTAAACTGAAAATTTCAAGGGAATTAACAAAAACAGGCAACTAACATTTTTAAAATTTAAATATAAGAGCTTATTTTAAAATTTACACCTACAAGATCTTATTTCTTAAATGGAGAAGTTTGTATTTTAAAAAAGCAAACTATTAATAATTATTAATAATTAATAATTTATTAATAAATCGGAANCCAATTTCATGTTATATATATATATATTAAATAACCATGTGTTTATGAATATTTATTTTGATCCCCTTTTGGCACCTGGCTCTGAAGGCTCGGCAGCCGAAAGGGTGGATCAAGACGGACGAGAATAGAAACTACCCTTATGTGTATTCTTTCTATCTTAGTCTGGCTTCTAGGCACCCGCCTGTACTGAGAGATAACTTGAACTCCGGACAGCAACCGCCCAACGAAGTGTCGACATGCCTGGAGCAAGAGCTGGACTCACCGCTATCCACGCGACTTGTATCCGACCTCCAACCCACATCTTTGGAACAGGAGCTGGACTCACCGCTATCCACGCGACTTGTATCCAACCCCTACCTCACCCCTGCCCCGATCGACAGGACCAGAGGAGGACAACTCATCATTACCAGCATTACTCTAAACGTAACGCTGAAGCCAACCGCACTGGTTGATGCCTACACAACACATGTGTAGAAGCCAGTTATTCACACTTCCGTGATCACCGAAGTCACCTGGAACCATAGGTGAAGCAGCCCACAGGACAGGAGAATTGCAGAACCAACCGTTCACGGAGCAGGGCAATACATCCTTAAATCTAAGTATTAACCATATAACCATTATATTGATTGGCTTAGGCCTAATGATGAATTTAGGCCATAACGGAACTAGTTTCCGCTTATTGTAATTATTGTATAATAAATTATTGTTACATTTTCACCATCTTGTTTGTTGATCATCGTTTGTGAGAGATCACTAAAGTATGCGCGTGTAGGCAGAGAGAGGATAAATTAAATATTACACCCCTAGACGACTTGTCAAACAATATTCACATCTTTCTCGCCACAGTAACACTCATTTCAGGTTCTTGATGAAAATCTAAATAACACTGGCATGTCTCCCCTATATATATCTACTTTTCACTAACTACGCAAAAAGACAAGTGTGTTGACATTAATTGGTTCAAGTGATGAGCGGATCTTATTGACAATATAACCAGCCAAGCTGAACAATCATTCACATGAACTGAGAAAACTTAAACCGGTATGCTCAAAACGGTCTGGGCAAGGAATGACCTTATCGGATATCGGTGTTCATTAATTTTCCACCATTGTACAGGATTAATAGATTCAAGAACTTCCATCTCCATTTTGTAACGCAATAATTCATCAGAAGAGCTGTCGTCATTTCTGTTTCAGAGTCAAACTCCATTACTGCCAATACCAAAATGTTTGTGTAATCTTCAGGAAATTATTTATCAGCCGCATTAAAAAAAATTGTTGACTTTTTGGCTTCAAATTATTTTTAAGTGATTGGTCGATTAAGGGTTAAAAATAATTTAATTCTTAAAATTTTTAAGGATTAGTCGAGAAAGTAATCGTTAATATCCGCAGCCGTTTTCAATACTAATTATTAGCCTACTAATTTAGTAAAATTTCCAAATTAACAAACAAGTCAAACAAAAGAAACAATATAAAAATATATGTTTTCAAAATAGTAACGTATATTTATTTCAGTAGTATATTTATTGATCTAAGAAAGAAACTTAGTTTATGCCAATTTTTATAGAGCCCTGAGCCATATTTAAATTCTTTTCTACGGGGAGCGAAACGATTTATCGATGATTCGAAGTCAACGTTCTCACCTAGATCAGGTTCATTTGAAATTAATGCCAATCCAGACATGTCATTGTTGAGTGCAAATAATTTTTGATGATTTTCAATCATTGATAACAGGAAGATTCAAGTAAATGTTTATAGAATATTGACATACATGAGAGACCTGATGCCATTTATTTTTCAATCAAGAATGGTAGAAACTCTTTAAGTTGTAGCTCACTAGATAGTGATGGACGTTGTGATGCATGCAAATTTTTAAAGGTATAATATTCCAGAATGCTTCTTCTAGGTTAATGTGTTTGTAAATTTTGCATAAACTTCGAAGAGGATCTGTATTTTCTTCCAACATTTGTGATGGATCAATACAATATACATAAATACCTGCGCCCCTAAAGTAATTAAATCGATCATCTATTTATTTTAGAAGTGTATCCAAGATATTGAAGTACGTTTCAGATTTAAAACTGTTAGTTGGATCATTAGCCCTTTCATCTCTACTAAGTTCACCTGCCTTACTTTTATTTTCTGCTATTCGCGTTTCTTTAAATTTTGTTTTTAACATCTGTTTTGAACAATTTTCGTTAATAAATTAATAGACATTTACTTTCAGAATTTTAAAAAGCTTGATCGCTTTTCATTTCAACTAACTTATTTCTTCCAACATCGATCAATAGTTTTGCAATTGCAATGTCAATACTCTTGAGCTGCAAGTGGTTTGATAACATGAAAATATCAACCAACTTTTGTACAAATAGCATCAGAAAAAACAAAAGAATATTTTGTTATGAAAGCAGATAGTTCCATTGCTTCTGCTCTGACACTTCCTTTATGTTATGTCGATGGCCTTGAAATTATATCTTCTAGAATGGCTAGAATAGCAGAGAATGATCCAATAACTGCATCAACTGCATGCTTACGGCCTACGGTTTGCCCATCTTGTATCAAAAAGTCATTTCAGAGTATCTACTGTTGATTCATATTGAGATTTTCGATTTTTTTAAAAGAGTATGTAGACGTTGTAAACTAGACGTAAAGAATACATACAACCTTTCAGCTGTGCCAAAAACAACTGTATACATCACTATTTACAGACATTGCTTTGATAGTGACTAAATTCAAAACATGAGTGCAACAATGAACATAGATGGCATTGTATGAAGGTTTGAAGGCCACTCTTAGTTCAAGACATCACAGATGAGCCAACATATGCCTTTCCTCCTCAGATTGTGATATCAATGTCTCGCTTTTGTAATATGTAGTTCCACAACATGTCCTGATTTTGAAACTGAACGTAAAATGACATCTTATCAATTTCAAATATATCAATGGTCCGTCTAATCGATAATCACAGAAAATACATGTTCATTATCAATTACTGCCGATAATTCAGATGCAAATGATTGAATTAAATCAATCTGCACATCATGACTTAAATAGATTTCATTTTTCTTTTAAAATTTAAACTCTAGATAACTGTACAAAGTGGAATCATAGTTTGCTAATAAACTTGTGATTTAACAATATTTCAAGTATTTCTACAACTAACATCACTAAAGTCTAAAGGAAGAATTTTCTCTGTGTACTCTGAATATCAAACCTTGTTTGGATAAAAATCAAGAAAAACGTCACGTTTATCATTCGTTTCAATATTTCTCGATTCTTTTCCACTTAGCGACGCTCCTGACTGACCAAACCAGATATTACAGTTTTGAAATACGATATTTAACAATCCAATATTGTCGTATTGCAGTTTAGTGTTGATTAAATTTTTCGTGTTTAGCATTCTTTTTTTTTTTTTGTTGTTGTTGTTGTTTTTTGTTTGTTTTTGCTCTGGTTACACTTTTTAGTGTTCATGAGGGTGCCATTTTAGCCCTCAACTGGAGCGTGGGGGGGGGCGACCCGCCCCCCTGCCCTATAGCTAAATCCGCCACTGATCCTGATAGCAGTTTATTGTGCGCGGTAAAGGGAACCCTGCCACCCATGGCGATATTCCAATTTCCCTCTTACCTGGACCTCATAGTTACACCAATGGCTCTTGATAAAGTTTTTGGTCAGCACCACCATGGTCTTCCTGCTCTGCATCACCGCTGCTGCGATGTTGGAAGCGATGTAGTCGCCAACAACGAAGTCTCTACCGTGAACATGGAGCTTCAGACCACGGGTTTTCAGTTCTGCGGACAATGACAGGAAAAGCATTCGAAACGCTACTTTAAGAAAATATTATTGGAGCTATCGGGTCAAGATTACAAATAGGAATTCTAAGCGAAGGTAGATAATATAGGTTAGGATCCTCAGTAAAACGTAATATGTAGGCCTACACGTTTTTGTGTAAAAGTAAGACTTATGATATTCTGTTATCAAATTTTTTGTTGCAGAGAAGATCTTCTGTTTTTGATATTATAACTCGAGTAGAATACTGAGCTGTTTAAGTTATCGCGTCAACATCAAGTATCGAGTAGAATACTGGGCTGCTTAAGTTATCGCGTCAACATCAAGTATCGAGTAGAATACTGGGCTGCTTAAGTTATCGCTTCAACATCAAGTATCGAGTAGAATACTGGGCTGCTTAAGTTATCGCGTCAACATCAAGTATCGAGTAGAATACTGGGGCTGCTTAAGTTATCGCTTCAAAATCAAGTATCGAAATATGGTTTCACTGCGTTTCCATGTTTGTGAACTGTTTTGAATAATTCGACGAAACGTTTGACATAACACGAGATTCCTGGAATGATCTCTGACAGGACAAAGCCCTCGTCGTTGTGGGCGTAAGAAACGAACACGTCATACTGGAAATCCCCGTCTCTGTTGACAGCCTTGTCCTTGACCTTAAACTTCAGGTATGCGGCATAGTAGAGATAGCGCATCTTCCAGCGAAATCTGAAAGTGGGGAACACATGGGAGGTAGGCAGAGTTCACGTGGCGTTTAAGTGGGGAACACATGGGAGGTAGGCAGAGTTTAAGTGACGTTTAAGTGGGGAACACATGGGAGGTAGGTAGTGTTTAACGGGACGGTAAAGTGGGGGAAAACAGGGAAGATAAGCAGCGTTTAGCGTGACAGTTAAGTGTCAATTGCAGATTCACCCAAAAAATTAATAATTGAAAATCGTAACTTGACTATAGACTCTAGACAATTTTTATCCAAGAGGAAAAAAAGAAAACAAATGCACACCCAAGCGAAAGTTTACTCTGACTGGTTATAAAATAACTCGTTATCAAACTAACTTATTTGTAAATTAATTAAAATCACATTTACATCAAACCTAATTAAATGAAAATCAATCCATCTTACTTACTCTGGTGCAATTTGATCAAATCTACTCACCTGTAAATCGATCCATTAAACATACTCACCTATAAATTAACCCATCCCACATACTCACCTGTAAACCGAGCCATAAAACCTACTTACTTGTTTATCAATCCATAAAACCTACTCACCTGTAAATCAATCCATAAAACCTACTCACCTGTAAATCAATCCATAAAGCCTACTCACCTGTAAATCAATCCATCAAACCTACTCACCTGTAAATCAATCCATAAAACCTACTCACCTGTAAATCAATCCATCAAAGCCTACTCACCTGTAAATCAATCCATCAAACCTACTCACCTTTAAATCAATCCATCAAAGCCTACTCACCTGTAAATCAATCCATCAAAGCCTACTCACCTGTAAATCAATCCATCAAAGCCTACTCACCTGTAAATCAATCCATCAAACCTACTCACCTGTAAATCAATCCAGCTACAACAGCCCCGACGAGCATCAAAGTGCTTCCAAGCACAGCCACGAACACCGGATAATTCTCTGCGCAGTGTTTCTCGAGGACTTTGATGTCCTCCGCATAATTGTCGGTGACGACCTTGTGCGACGTGTCCGGGTACAGGCACATGTAGTTTCTAAACCCGCCTCTTTCAAACGCCTTAGACTTAACCATCCAGTGCAGAAAGTCCAGGTTCTGGCAGTCGCAGTGAATGGGCGTGTACGACATGTCCACTGTGATAGGCACATTCCTACTGATCAACAGATCTAGATGTTCCCTCACCGCTTTCGGCAGCGTCGGCAGCTCCGTGTGGCTGAGGTTAACAAGGCTGAGCTGATGCATGTGGGAGATGTTCATGCCAAACGACCAGATTTGGTTACTGCCGAGGTTCAAAACCTTCAGGTTGTCCAAACCTTCGAAAATGTCTTTCGGTAGAGAAGTTAGGCGATTGTCCGACAGTAGTAAGTACTCCAGTTTGATCAGATCCTTGAAGATGGGCTCAGCCTTGTAGAGATATTTCCCGAGCTGGCAAGAACCAAGCAGGAGTTTTTCAAGCGCCGCGAAATTATTGAAGAAATTTTTACTGATGTATTGCAATCTCGTTGCGCGTAGGTCTAGATAGGTCAGGTTATGAAGTCCCTGTATAGGGCCAGTTGCTCTAGGAAAATAGTTGTAGGCAAGGGAGAGATTCTTTAGACTATTTTCAGGGTCGACATTCAGTCGAGAAAGAACATACTCTAGCCCAGCATTCTGCATTTCAAATGACTTCATCTTCGGGGGCAGTCTGAGTATCAAGGACACAACTGAGCCCTCTCGGTAATTCTCAGCATCGTCCAGGTCTTGGCTCAACTCTGACTCACGTGATGCGACAGTAATGACGTTCTTGGGAACGCCCGGGTACTTTGTCGGCAAGTTATACAAAAAGGACCCAAGAGTTAACTTCAGCGTCTGCAAGTTTTTGAGCTTGTACAAGTTCTCCACATATCTCCCGAACACGAATCGATTGTTTTCCAGGTCAAGATGTGTTAAATTTTCCGGAAGTAAATCAAAAACCTCCGGACTGACCGATTCGAAGCAGTTTTCTCGTGCTTCTATCTTAGTAATAGTCTTTGGAAGGTTCTCTACTAAATCCTTTGTTATGTTTGTGGACAGTGAGAATCGGGTAACGATGGAATTAGCGATCAGCGTTGTCAATTTTGTGTTGCGGATGTCTTTCAATATCTTCTTCAGACCTGAAAAGCCGATGTGTGCATTATAAGTCAGGTCGAGGACTTTGAGGTTCGTTAGAGGCCTCAAGGCGCCTGGTTCGTACTGATCCCCCATGATGAAACAGTCGCTGATGTTCAGGAAGGACAAGTTTGGAAGGTTCTTAAAGGTGTTATTCTTTAGTTTCCCCAATCGACAGAAACCCTCGGTATAGCCGCTGAGAGTCAGTTTGTTCAGACCCACCATCCGTCTGAAGCCCTCACCGAATGTGGCGTTGGGCAAGCCATCAAGGAACAAGTGTTTGAGATGTGTAATGTCACCTATCGCCTGGTCCGGGTACGTCAGGTCACTGTCCGTGATCTTCGGGTTATTTCGGTTAATTTTCAATTTTTTCAGATTTTTTAAGGGCTCAAACACGCCGATGGGGAAATTCTCCCTTGTCATGTTTAAGTAATTGTGTTTGAGATTAAGATACTTCAGGCTCGCCAGGCACGAAAAGGATTGGCGTTCCAAACGCGAGATTTTATTCCCAGCAAGTACGAGAGATATCAGTCTACAGTACAAGCAGTACCCCGTCTTGTTGCAGAAAGTATCGTTGGGTATAGAGTGGATCATGTTGTTGTACAATACCAGCATCGTTATGTTGCTCGGCAAATCAGTCGGCACGGATGCCAGCTGTCGGCTCGAGCAGTCGCAGTATACTTGCGATTTTTTCCCGTTGTATATTTTGCAACCGTTAACGTTGGCGTGTTCCACAACACTCCACAAAGTGCCGCCTTCGGCGTTGTTCTCTTCTCTTTGCTCATCGTCTATCCTCGACTCTTCCAAATCTTCGTCGCTTAAGGCGAAATCTTCAGCTCTCCCCGAGGTTAAGTCGTCCGGCGTGTCATCGGGTTCGTTCAGTTCTTGCACGTCTAAACTATCCGGCGTGTCATCGGGTTCGTTCAGTTCTTGCACGTCTAAACTATCCGGCGTGTCATTGGGTTCGTTCAGTTCTTGCACGTCTAAACTATCCGGCGTGTCACTTACCACAATATCTGATAGTGGCACACGAAAGAGAGGACCGCCGTCGAGGTTTTGGTTGTTAGCTTCTGAAACATATCTAAGCGTTGATTCTTCCCCGGGGGTCTGTCCACCCTTCTGTGGAGCCGATGTGGCGAAGGGGGGTACACATAAGAGAATAGCCAATCCCAAAAGTAGTTGAGGCAGTGTTATTTCATGTGCTTCTCTCATGATGGTTCGCTCCCCTGAAATAAAAATAAAAATGTAAAAAACAAACTAACAAACAAACAAACAAAAACAAACAAACGAGTAACAGTTATCTTTATGTTACATACATTGTATTTACATGTTTTTAATGAATGTAGCATTTAGTTTCTATTATTTTCTATTTTACTTTAATTCTTATTAGCGATTATTAGAATTGATGTAGAAGATGGAAAGAAACACATACGTGACACCAAAGTTTATATATATATAGAGAGAGGCTGTTGACGATTAAAACTACATTACATCGTTAACTTCTCAGCAGCTAGCGATGAAGTAATCGTTAATTTCGATTAAAGTAAAAAATGTTAATTTAAGCTTTCATAAGTAAAACTTATTAAACTTTCTTGTTGAAAATCTCTCCTTTATATGTCATATTTTAACTAACTACGCAAAAAAAAAAAAAAAAAGTGCGTTGACATATTTGGTTCATGTGATGAGCGGGTCTAATTGAAAATATACCCAGTCGAGCGGAACAATCTTTAACTTGAAACTTAGATAACTAGTATGCACAAAACGATCTTGGCAAGGAATGACATTTTTGGATATAGTTGTTTCCATCATTGTAGAGGGTTTATGGGTTCAGGAGTTTCATCTAAATTTTGTAACGTAGTAATTCATCAGAATAGGTGCCGTCCATAAAGTGCGTCACGCTTCAGAGGGGGTGTAAGAAAGTGTCACAATTTGTGACAGGGGGAGGGGGGTATCTGGTCATATGTGACGTCACGGTGTTTTATGTTAAATTTTAATTATTTTTTTAATAAAAAATATATTTTTGTACGAAAAGTGTGACGTACTTTGTGACCGAGATTTGTAACAGTTTGTGACAGCGGGAGGGGGAGTTAAAAATTGTCAAAAATAGCGTGACGTACTTTATGGACGGCCCCATAGCTGTCGTCATTGTTCTGTCTCGGAGTCAGATAAATAAACTTCATATGAATATGAGAGAGTCTTCTGTCAAAATATTTTTTCTTGTCATTAAAAAAAAATATTAAAAATGTTTTCGAGGTAATTTTTGGGAAATATCAAAATACAACCCTGAAACACAAGTCAATCAATGTATTTTATATACGTGATCAACTGACACAAGCCAATTAATGTATGTGATATATGTGATCAATGGTCACACAAGCTATGCAATGCATGTGATCCATGGTCAGACACACACCAGACAATGTATGTGATCATCCTTTCTTGCATGTAGCTCTAAAAACGTGAAACAGGGAAAAAAAACACAAAATCAATGGTTACAATATTATGTTGAATAACAACTCGCTTACCTATTACATGCGGTGCAGACTTCCTGTCATAAGGTCTAACTGGTGTATCAAATAGAATAATTTTAGTCGTGTACAGATTAAAATCGGCTTTTAAATTATTTTCTTCTGCCTTAAAATATCCCTACAAAACGTCGCCGAGCTTCTCGTCAAGTGTAATACCATTCACAGGCCGAGTTTTTCTTTAATGCCTTTCATCGTAAACTGAAACAGAAACTTGTGCTTGCTTAGACTGTAAGTTATAACAGCCCAGACATTTTTTAAAACTCTGGTTTGATCTATTTATAGCAGGCGTGATCCTTATTGTTCGCGGAATTCATGTTGTGGTCTATTCACAACACGGTGAGAAACTAGGTTTGGGGGGAAAATAATAATAATAATTATAGAGGGTGGTGGTGTAGGAAGGGTCGTATCATTCGACTTGATGTTGATTACTTTTATTTTTAATAGGGGTAATTCATAACTGTTTTGATGCAAAAATGTTTTATTAGCATGATTATTTAATTTTAAAAGTTAAGTGAAATATGGACGCCTAAATAGGAGACGATAGAAAAATACTCAATATTATAGTGTAAGGAGTTCTTTTTAAATGTAAATGTATTTGGTTAACTTAAAACAATAAAACTGAATTTTGAGCCATGAAATTACTTTTTTATGTGTTCACATGTCTCACAGGATGTTTTCATACAATTATGAGATATTCCTAGAAACCATCTAAAAATGCATTAGAAATGACCGTAGAGTCAAAATGATATTTTCAAGTTTTCAGAAACACACAAAATATGCAAATTTCACTTTTTATAAAATGTACACATCCTGTTTACCCGAGATCAACTGTAGATCTATTCATTAACTTAAGGAACCGCTTGACTTGTGGTAAACGGTGGCTTGTAGCAAGGGGTGTTAATAACATACACATTTGAAGTGCGTCCCCTTGAACATCGTTTAGACAGCAACTGTGCAGCATCAATAAAGAGGTTCTTTGTCCAGTCAATAACAACTTTGTTAATGCCAGCCATGATGGGATGTTAAAACAGCTGTATTTTATGTGAGGACATCAGAATCGATTAATATGGAAAAAAATTTTTTATTGACATCATCATCATCAACTATGGCACTAAAACCCTTGTAGGCCCCTGGCCTGCTCCACAACATCCTTCCATTCATATCAGTCCATGGCTTTCCTCCACCATGCCTGAACCCTAGCTGATCCACCTCAGCCTTGTACGACCAGTGAGTCGTCTGCTGTAATAACGCCTGCTTGTCTACATTCTGGCATTCTTTAAAAAACGTAATGCCCATCGTAGTCTTCCTTTTTATCATTTTGACTTTGGCCGGATCTTTGTACAAAGACTAAGATCTTGGTTTGAACAAATTCTCATAAAAATCATGCTCCATCGCAGGCCATATATTTTCCGGAGGATTTTTCTCATCCAAGTGTTGAGCAGCTTCTTTTCTTTTCTGATCATCGTCCAAGGCTCACTAGCGTAAGTTACTACGGGTCTTATGATAGATGTTTGTAATGTTTTCTTAGTTTTCTTTGAGATTTGTTTTTTGCTTCCTAGAAGTTTTTGTAAACTGAAGCAAGAACGGTTGGCTGCTGTTAGCCTTTCTTTCAAATCCGATATTATCTCAATGTGTTCGTTTATAAATAAATTCCCCTAGATATTTGAATGTAGTTATTCTCTCAAATTTTTTGTTATTTATTTTGATCAGCATGGGTGTTTCTTGACATTATCATACATGTTGTCTTCGGTTCATTTATTTCAAGATCAGATTTAGCAGAAACCTTTTCTAGTTCCTTGAAAACTATGTCGTTACAGTTTCTACCCAGTAGCGCTGTATGGTCTGCTTATCCTGTTATATTGACACCATCTGATGGGAATGCAATTAACAATTGTACACAGCTGTAGTGTCCTCTTCCTGTTAAATGTGTCTTTCAATCTCTACACATCCATTTGAATAGCTTAGTGCTAAAGGTACTTTAAGTCACAAATGACGCATTTGGAAATATAAAGATTTCATTACTCTACTGAATACATTTTTGTCTGAAAAATCTTGGAAAATTTAATCTATTTATTTCAAATTTCTTTGTTCCAAGTTTGGCCAGGATATATTCGTTTTCAAAGTAGTTAAACGATTAAACAAATTATTGCTCATATAAGAAAAAAAAAGACATTTTGGGTCCTCGGCTCCCCATGAGTGTCAATATCCAAAAACATTTTATACCTGTTTCCATTCTGGATGGGTAATCAAGAATCTCCAAAAGTTTCATTGCGTTCGGATGAATGGTAAATTTAACTATAAAAGACATGCACACAAACATATATACAAAGAAACAAAAAAAACAAAGAAAAACACACATACACACACACACGCACACACGCACGCACGCACCACACACACACCACACGCACACACGCACGCACGCACCACACACACACCACACACACACACCACATACACACCACACCACACACACACCACACCACACACACACACACACACACACACACACACACACACACACACATAAATACGTAGGTACATACATACATACATACGTACATACGTACACACATACATACATACATACATTTATACATGAATTTCTCTCTATCTTTTAGTTACGATAAAGCAGTTAAGGTCGTGTCGTGTAAATATAATTTAAACTATTAGTGTTTAGTGCTGAAAAAGGTAAAGAATCTATACTCTTATATATAGTTTGTAAATAAAGCTTCACTAACATTCGCTGTTTTTATTCTTTGTGGCTGGTTCTTTCCCTCTGGGAAATAATCTTATTCTCCTAAGGGAAATCCCCAAATATTTGTGATTTCATCTTTGGAAGTCTGCACCAAAGTCACGCTGCACTGAAGAAGGCGGATGAAAATCGCTGATTTAGCGCAAGAACATCTTAAATGAACATGACCAAATGAAATATTCATGTTTTCCATTTAACTAGGGAAGGTACCTTTAAAAATTGTTGACTTGATTAATGAAAAAAAAACTACTCGATTAATCGATTTATTATACTTTTATAATGCATAAATAGATCCCGTTAAGTCGCGATCATTATTTCGCGAAATCGGTTAAGTCGCGGTAATTACATGACTCACAAATCTTGTGACATAACACAGCAAATTCGTTCTGCTGTGCAAGAAATAAGGAAGACACATGTTTTGTTTACGTATGCATGTCATAACAAATAATAATAGTGCGTGGGAAATTTGTGTAAGCAACAAAACAACTTGCAGTAAGTTAAAAGTAAAGATTTTTAACGCTATGGTGAAAACAGTGCTGCTATATGGAGCTGAGACACAGAGAACAACGGTCAACCTGACCAGAATCCAGTCCTTTATCAACAATTGTCTAAGAAGAATTCTCAGAATTAATTCACTGGCCGGACGAAATCAGCAACCGGGGCAGTGGACAAAACAGAAGCCCATTGAGGAAGAGATTCTTCAAAAGCGTTGAAGGTAGATTGGCCATACACTAAGAAAATCAGCTTCTACTACAAGGCAAGCCCTAAAATGAAACCCACAGGGTAAGCGGAAAAGAGGCCGTCTGAGAAACACATGGCGCTGAGAATTGTAGGCAGGCATCAAAAGATTTGGCCATGAATGGAAGATCCTGGAGAAGCTGGCCAAGGATAAAGACGCCTGGAGGTCTCTTGTAGGTGTCCTATGCCCATCGAGGAAGCGCAGACGCCGACGATGATCGGTGGATGTCCCTCATGGACGAGAAGTCTCACCAACAACAAAAATATAATAACAATGACTAATACATCGGAAAAAAAAGAAATATTTTCGTAAAATTTAATCGAATTTTAATCCATCAAAATAATTTTAATCGATAAAAAATTAACGATTAATTGTGTAATTAATCTTTAATTTCTGCAGACCTTAAATAAGGGTACATTTTTTATTTTTTGTTAATGGCAAAAAAGTGGGATTTTTTAAAGACTTAATTTTTGACTGCTAAATTTGAGATGAGATCTTAGCTGTGTGCATAAGTCATGGTTGACATTAGATCAAGTTGTGTGCATAAGTCATGGTTGACATTAAATCAAGTTGTGTGCATAAGTTATGGTTGACATTAGATCAAGTTGTGTGCATAAGTCATGGTTGACATTAAATCAAGTTGTGTGCATAAGTCATGGTTGACATTAGATCAAGTTGTGTGCATAAGTCATGGTTGACATTTGATCAAGTTGTGTACATAAGTCATGGTTGAGATGATACCAAGTTGTGTGCATAAGTCATGGTTGACATTAGATCAAGTTGTGTGCATAAGTCATGGTTGAGATGAGATCAAGTTGTGTACATAAGTCATGGTTGAGATGATACCAAGTTGTGTGCATAAGTCATGGTTGAGATGATACCAAGTTGTGTACATAAGTCATGGTTGAGATGATACCAAGTTGTGTGCATAAGTCATGGTTGACATTAGATCAAGTTGTGTGCATAAGTCAAGGTTGAGATGATACCAAGTTGTGTACATAAGTCATGGTTGACATTTGATCAAGTTGTGTGCATAAGTCATGGTTGAGATGATATCAAGTTGTGTACATAAGTCATGGTTGAGATTATACCAAATGTGTACATAAGTCATGGTTGAGATGATACCAAGTTGTGTACATAAGTCATGATTGAGATGAAACCAAGTTGTGTACATAAGTCATGGTTGAGATGATACCAAGTTGTGTACATAAGTCATGATTGAGATGAAACCAAGTTGTGTGCATAAGTCATGGTTGAGATGATACCAAGTTGTGTACATAAGTCATGGTTGAGATGATACCAAGTTGTGTACATAAGTCATGGTTGACATTTGATTAAGTTGTGTGCATAAGTCATGGTTGAGATGATACCAAGTTGTGTACATAAGTCGTGATTGACATTTGATCAAGTTGTCTGCATAAGTCATGGTTGAGATGATACCAAGTTGTGTACATAAGTCATGGTTGACATTTGATCAAGTTGTGTGCATAAGTCATGGTTGAGATGAGATCAGGTTGTGTGCATAAGTCATGGTTGACATTTGATCAAGTTGTGTGCATAAGTCATGGTTGCGCCTGTCATGAGAATGTCACAATTCAGTTTTGGAAAAACTTGCACTTAGGACATTCTTGCTTTCAACATGTGACGTGTATTCACCAAGGTTCTCTATTAAAACGGAAAAAAAATTCCCTTAGAAAACCTTTTACCTCAAGGAATTCATTTGTGGTGGTATACACGCTGAGCCCACCCCCACCCCCATCCATGTCCCTTAACAATATCGGGCTTTATGTGTCAGTCCTTTTTTTCTTTTTAAATTCAAGTTAGGGATTGGCTCCAAGAAAAAAAAGTACTTTACGGTCCGATGAGCGTTCAGCTTCGTTGCTCAGGATCATGAGAACAAAAGATATCGAAAAGTCATGTCCCTATAATAATAATATTTTTGAAATGATCAGTGCTCCTTTTCTAGCAGAACGCATCGGGGCGGCATTCCGGCATCTTTTTTCTCATACTTTAAACAAAAATGCTGCCTGGAATGTTTGGTCTTTCTGCTTCTTCATGTTGTGTTAAATATGATTTAAAATATACAAATTTGGTCTTAATTTAAAGGGCCGTCCATAAATGATGTCACACGATTTTGGCCGATTTTTAACCCTTCATCCCCTCCTCATCACATTTCGTCACAAAAACTTCGACACCCCCTCCAATATGACGTGTCAAAGCTGTGAACCCCCCCCGCCCACAAAGCAGTACTGTCCATTTGAAAATGAGCATATTCCAAAACACTTCATTTTTTTAATATTAGTATAGTATGCATTTAGTATAAGTTTGCACTCTAATATCGTAACACGCGTGAATTCATTCAAAACCTCATTAAATAAATTGTAAGAAATCAAATATTTCAGTGGAACTTTAATTTAATATTGCATGTTTTGACGTGACGTCACAATTCTTAAACTCCACCCCCTCGTCACAAATTTTGGGACCCCCGCACCCCCTAAATGTGTGACGTCATTTATGGACGGCCCCTAAAGACGCGAGAGACATGTAGTTAGTATTATTATTTATTATACACACAACCATTTTATTTCATTATTATATATTTGTTTATCCTTTTAATTTTAGCCTAAGTATTTGAAGTTGCATCATTATAATTTTAATTAATTATTTTTTGCTCAAATTTACACAATGTTACGTTTATGATTGGACATTAAATGCTCAATAAAATTTATTATCGAATTAATTATCGTGTTCTTGCAATGATGTTTTTCTTATAGTTTCGCCTTAATAGTCACAGTTAAATCGCTTCACAACTTCATAAACTGATTAAATTTAATATATAATTAAACATATGTAATTAAACATAAGTAATTAAACATATGTAATTAAACTTATATTTATTATTTTTACAAATAGTGTAAGTGAAATAATTTATGATAGATTATATTGAAATGAGTTGATCTTCTTTTTCCTAAACAAAAATCATATGTGCTTCCTTTCAAAAATAATTCATTGTTTAATTTAATCATATGTAAAATGTTAAATGAATGACAAGGAATTTTGTCACACATGATCTAATAATTCTTTTAAAAGATATTGTAAAACCTGCTAGCCGATCTCTGAATGGTATCAATAAGTAAATAAGGTACAGGGGTGTAACGGATTTCTGCTCAGGCTAATCCGGAATCCGGCAATTTTTAACGATTCGTATTCTCAGAATTTCACTTCATAAATCCGACCAAATCCGGTTGGATTTTTTGCTTATATATATATATATANTATATATTACATAGCTCCGGCTCCGAAATCCAGCCATTTCTACAAAATAGTCTACGGCTCAGCCGCCGCTCGGATTTCACTTCATAAATCCAGAGAAACATTTAAATCCGGTAAACTCCTAATAAGATATAGAAAGGTGAAACGATGAGTGAAAAGGATAAAATTTGAAAGGTGCGTTGCTTGGGGAGTGTCTTTGTAAAAAAAAATGTTGTGCGTCAGTTTTGTGCATTACGTTTACATTTCTCTGGGGCCGTCCATAAAAGTTCGTCACGCTCCAGAGGGCGAAAGGGGTTTAAGAAAGTGTGACAGTTTGTGACAGGAAGAGGGGGGTGGCCGGCCATGTGTGACATCACGGAGTTTTATGTTAAATTTTAATTATTTTGTTATTGAAAAATATATTTTTGTCCGAAAGTGTGACGTTCTTTAAGGGGGGGGGGCAGGATTTGTGACAGTTTGGGGCATGTGGGAGGGGGGAGTTAAAAATGGTCAAAAATAGCGTGACGTACTTTATGGGCGGCCCCTCTCTTGTCTATATACTCTATAAGACCATCGTGGGGTAAACCTTTGTTTCCTAGGTCGTGTTTGGTAAACTAATAAAAAGGTCGTTGTGTTTCATAGTTACAAATCAAAAGGTTAGTCAGGCTTTGAAATCATTTCTAGTTGTATTCAGTGCTGGCTGTGAGTAAAAGGATAAGACTTTGAGATCAATCACAAGTTGTTGCCTTTTTTCATAAGTTTTCAACAACGACTTCGCCCACCACCCCCGCATTCCGTGGGCCCTGCGTGTAAGGGCTGTTCTGTTGCGATAAGTGATTAGAGGACCGCGATCACGGATAGAGATGGACTCGGTCAGCAGAAAGATTATGACCTGGCGTTGAACCAGTGGTTGGCTTTTACATTTATTATTTTAAAGGGCAGACTAGTTCCAGAATCAGAAATTTAAAATACAAGTCAACAACATATTAAGTTTGTATCTTTTTTAAAAAAGAAGAGTTAAGAAATGTAAAGAAATGCCAGTTGTCCCACAAACAAGGAGGATAAGATTATAGAAGATTATTTCAAAAGGGAAATAACAGCTACCCCCCTTTCTGGATAGGTTCATGCTATGTTATGTATATCAACACTGTACTTGTAATTACTATCTTAATGTGAACCTCCCTGCATACGTTGTAATATATTTTGAGATCTAAGACAAAATGGGGATGTAAATGGCTTTAATAAAATTTAAATTTAACGACAAAGAAAATTCAACTTTTAAAAAAAAATGCATAAATTATTTGGAAATAAAATAATTATTTGTGCAGTTATTCCTCGTTCAGGCCTTAGACAGTTTTCACCAATAACAGAACTCGTAAACTGCGATGGCATACATTTGCCAGGTAGTCGAGTTAATGTCTCAGGTCACTGGCCAGTTTGTTCCAGAAGTTCTCAACGACCGTCTTCTCCACCACCCCCTCACTCCGTGGGTCCTGGATGTACGTGTTGTTCCGTATGTAACAGGTGAGTTGAGAGCCGAGGTCACGGATAGAGATGGACTCCCTCAGGAGAAAGACGAGGACCTGGCGGCCCGAGTAGACCGACTCCATGTTGGCCATCTGGGGACGAGAAGGAGAGAAAGACTTGAAACTGGGAGCTCATGAAGTAGTCAGTCAGGGCTCAGCGTGAATTTCGTTTGTTCTTGTCTGCTGTGTTTGTTCTTGTCTGCTGTGTTTGTTATTGTAGGCTGTGTTTGTTCTTGTCTGCTGTGTTTGTTATTGTAGGCTGTGTTTGTTCTTGTCTGCTATCTTTGTTCTTGTCTGCTGTGTTTGTTCTTGTCTGCTGTGTTTGTTCTTGTCTGCTGTGTTTGTTCTTGTATGCTGTTTGTTCTTGTCTGCTGTGTTTCTTCTTGTCTACTGTGTTTGTTCTTGTCTGCTGTGCTTGTTCTTGTCTGCTGTGTTTGTTCTTGTCTGCAGTGTTTGTTCTTGTCGGCTGTGTTTGTTCTAGTCTGCTGTGTTTGTTCTTATCTGCTGTGTTTGTTCTTGTCTGATGTGTTTGTTCTTGTCTGCTGTGGTTGTTCTTGTCTGCTGTGTTTGTTCTTGTCGGCTGTGTTTGTTCTTGTATGCTGTTTGTTCTTGTCTGCTGTGTTTGTTCTTGTCTGCTGTGTTTGTTCTTGTCTGCTGTGTTTGTTCTTGTCTGCTGTATTTGTTCTTGTCTGCTGTGCTTGTTCTTGTCTGCTGTGTTTGTTCTTGTCTGCTGTGTTTGTTCTTGTCTGCTGTGTTTGTTCTTGTCTGCTGTGTTTGTTTTTGTCTGCTGTGTTTGTTCTTGTCTGCTGTGTTTGTTCTTGTCTGCTGTGTCTGTTCTTGTCTGCTGTGTTTGTTCTTATCTGCTGTGTTTGTTCTTGTCTGCTGTGTTTGTTCTTGTCCACTGTGTTTGTTCTTGTCTGCTGTGTTTGTTCTTGTCTGCTGTGTTTGTTCTTGTCTGCTGTGTTTGTTCTTGTCTGCTGTGTTTGTTCTTATCTGCTGTGTTTGTTCTTGTCTGCTGTGTTTGTTCTTGTCTACTGTGTTTGTTCTTGTCTGCTGTGTTTGTTCTTGTCTGCTGTGTTTGTTCTTGTCTGCTGTGTTTGTTCTTGTCTGCTGTGTTTGTTTGAGTACTTGAACTGAATATTTTAATTTTAGGATGCTGCTTCTGAATGAGTGTTGTTACTAAGTTTAGAGATGACCCAGCTCTTCCCCCTTTTTGTGTTCTTCCAAACAAGGCTGCTGTTTTAGAAACAAAATAGCTCACAATTTTGAGACGAAAATCGCCACCTTTATAAACCCTTCCCACTTTCTCCCGACCTTTGACACTCTACTTGTCTGAATAGATTTTAAAGTAAGTTAAGAATGTTTGCTGATGATTATAATATAAACTTACATTGAAAACTACACAGTAGCCTTTTGGTCAACAATGAGGCTAAAAACAATTTTTAAAAATCGTTATCATTGTTAATCAGTGAGTTAATGTCACCAAAGAACAGTTAATGCAAAATTTCTACATCCGAACAGGCGCCCAAGGCAGGAGGGCTTCTGGTATTATGACATCCATCTGTTTCTTTGACATGCAGTGGTGCCTTTTGCAATTACTGGTAACATTTTCACCCACTGGTAACTTTTGCACCCGAAGATAGCTTTAACATCAACTGGTACCTTTTTGTTTTATCCTCGTTAAGGCTTAAAAATCGTGGTGCCCCTGAAAAGACTTCCATTGAAACGCTTGACCTCAATATAACACAGGTTTAAACTAAACTCTCAACTGCGAAGCTCATTTTACGTCGCGGGATTTAAGTCTCCACAACCAAGATAAAAGTACCTGTAGCTCGTAGTTACACCAGGTGCTGGCCAACAAGTTCCGTGTGAGAACCACTAACGTCTTCCTGCTCTCCCTGACGGCCGTCACGATGTTGGAGGCGATGAAATCTCCCGCAACGAAGTCTCGTCCGTGCACGTGAAGTCTCAGACCTCTACTTTGTAACTCTAAAAAATCAATTTAAAAAAAGTATTCTAACAGGTAAAAGTAAATAATTGATATATTTTACTTATTTTGTTTGTGTGTGTTTTATGTGTGTGCGTGTGTGTGTGTGTTTTATGTGTGTGTGTGTGTGTTGTATGTGTGTGTGTTGTATGTGTGTGTGTTTGAGATGCGTGTGTATATTTTGTAATTAACTAACACTAAAATTTAAAACTAATCGACAATTAATAATTACAATAGGCTTAAATTAGCATTTATAAATATGTCATATTAAACAGTCGCATCGCATACGAGTATAAACACAATTATCATAATTTTATACAACAGATTATCAGTAAAAAAAAAATATTAAAAAAAATATTCAAGTGGACCGCAAAAAACAAAAAAATACGAGTTGTGGTTTCTTATGTTAAAATATTTGACGACCGCTGCTATAAAATATTAGAAATACCTGGAAAGAGCTCCGAAACTACAAAACTTTCATCCTGGAATGCATAGGAGACAAAAACATCGAATCTATACGTAGCGCTTGTTTCCTCCAGTTTCTTCTTTTTCAACCACAGGTAAACAGTGTGATACAGGAATCTCAGCTTCCAACGGAATCTGTGGCAAATATTCAGAGCTAATGATCAGCATTTGGCACACGTTAATATATGAATGAGAACATATTTTGTTTAAACCGATTGTCAACTCACTCATGCTGCATCTCTTTAAATGTCAACTAATGTAATTATAATTGACAGAACAATCCAATGTAATCAGGAGAACCCCCACCCCCCCGATCAAAGCAATTTTTAAAAAACCACTCATTATCTCATCTTATCTATTACAGACGCTGTTTCTACACAGAAGATTATTGCGGCATTCGCTTATCTATGTTTTGTATTTAGCCTTGCATTCTTATAGAATGTTGATATAGGGTTGGTTTTACTGGTTTCTGTAGGCAACCAATTGCACGCCCGAATTCCGCACGTGAAGAACGAAAACTTGTATGTATTTGTTCTTGCATACGGAAATAGAAAGGTGTTTTTATCATTATGTTTATCTGGGGGTTGCATTAAGTTATATGTTTGTTTTGTATTTCTAAATTAGTATTAATTGCTTTATGTATAATTACTACCTTAATCTTACACCCCACGCCCCCAATTGGTTCTTCTATACTCTCGTGTCTCTAGTGTTTCAAGGTTAATGATTTTACTAATGGTGTTATTCATCTCATTCATTCAGCTTATATGATTGGCGAATCGGTGATGTATTACCAGAGGCGTCTCTAGGAGGGTGCAGGATGGGGGGTTAGTGTGGACCGCTCCATGTGACACCATTACACTGAGTGACACCAAAATTAAAAAATTCGTATGCTCCCGTAATTTGGCACATACAGACTTAGGGGAGGTCTCCTGGGTAAGTCGTGAGGGGATGACACCTGAGCTACTGCACTGAGTGACACCAACCCTAGTGAGGTCTCTGTGTGTTACATATCATAATAGTGATTTAAAATGTTGTAAGGGTTTTATTAAAATTAAAGTTAGCCACTCGTCCCAAAAATATGTTGATAGTTGATGTAAAGATCAAATATTAAGTGTTAAATAAATTCAACCTTCTCCATATTTTCACCAAAATCCGATAAATTAACAATGGCTATTATATATTAGTAAGTGCTGGGCCATTAAAAGTTATAAAATAAGGCATTATTGCTAAACAAAATTATATATTTTCATTAAAAAAACATGTTTACTATATAATTTTATAAAAAATAATTAAAGACATAATCGGCTGTTACTTTTAACTGATAAATCACGTTCAATTTTTTTTTTAATGATCCAACTGCTGTACATTGTATTGTTTAATTAAAGGAGGAAGCGATTGATTTACGCACATCATAATACTGTAAGTATAATATACATTTGAATAGAAACATGTGCATTGGAATGCTTACATCTGTAAATTTATCTTTTCTTATAAGACTAATCATTTATCAGCGTTGGATTATAAGCATTCGAACATTACATTCCATACATTTTTCTCAATACCCTTGACGTTTATTAATTTCAGCTATTTGACTCTCACCCGCGCGTTAAAGCTTTTTAAATGAGTCGTAAACCGACTATTCCAACATAGAATAAGAAAAAAAAAAAGAAGAAAAAAAGAACATCTTACATTCTGCTGCCGTGAATTACCTGTATATTACCCCAAAGATGACGATAGCTATCATCAACATTGTTCCTCCCAAGACGGCAAGGAAGATTGGATAATTCTTCCCACATTTTCTCTCCAGAATTCGAAGATCTTCCACATACGCATCGCTGACATACTTAAATGAGCTGTCTGGGTAAACGCAGGTGTAGTTTTGAAATTTCGGATCAAACGCTTTGGATTTCACCATCCACCTGAGAAAGTGCATGTTCCAACAGTCGCAGTGTATCGCGTTGTACGCCAAGTCAACAAAGACACCATCGAGCGAGTCAATATGTCGGCGCACGTGGGCCGGAAGTGTCGTGAAACCGCCGTGGCGCATGCTAAGCAAAGCGAGAGATTTCATGTGAGAGATTCTCACGTCGAAGTTGATCATCTCGTTTCGATCCAGGTAGAGAAACCTCAGGTTGTCCAGGCCGTCGAAGATGTTGTAAGGCAATGACGTGATTTGGTTGTGGGACAGCTTCAGGTAGGTCAAGTTTGCGAGGCTACCAAACACCGTAGCCTGGCCTTTAGGGGCAGTGTTCAGGTAGCTGTTCAGAAGGTTGTGGTCCAGAGCCAGGTAGGTCAAGGACGGGAAGTTTTTAAAATAATCAATCCCAAAGTGTTGAACCAGCGAGGCGCTCAGATCCAGGTATTCCAATTTCTGGATTCCGGTGAAAGGTCCTTTAATTATGGGGAAATAATTTTTCCCGGCATCAACGTAACGGAGAGAGTTCTCCTCGTTGATGAACAGCTGAGTTAGGATGTAATGCAGGCCGGCTATATTCATCTCAAAGTGACTCAGTTTCGGGGGAATACTAAACACTAGTATGTCATTGTTGCCACGCCCCTCAAAGAGCGGAAACGGTAGTGGCCTCGGGTAACTTAAATGCGGAAGTGACGGAGAAGGAAAGTTGTACACGAAGCCGCCACTGTTCAGCTTCAGGACTTCTAAATTTTTTAACGATGTCAAGTTTAGGAGGTATTTCGCATACACGAATCTGTTGTTTCCGAGATCGAGGTATCTGAGATTGGGCGGAAGTGTGTCCAGAACTTGGGGGTCTATCGATTCGAAGGAGTTCTCCCTGGCCTCAAGGTACGTTAAACTCGGCGGAAGGTTTTCAACGTGAGAAACTCTGACAGTGATCCCCAGTGAAAAGCGGGAGATGACATTGTTGACATGCAGAGCGGAGAGGCTGCTGTTCCTCAGACCCCAGAGGGCTCGCCTAAGGTTGTCCATGTGTAGCATCTTGTTGTAAGTCATGTCGAGAACTTGAAGCTTGTTGAAAGACTGAAACAAATTGGCCGGAAAATTGATTTCACGTATGTGACAGTCACTGATGTTCAGAACCCGAAGATGGGTCAAGTTTTCGAAAGAGTCGTTCCTTAAATTTTGGAGATTGCAGTAGCCTTCGTAGCTTCCAGAAAGAACGAGGGTGCGCAACGACACCATTTCTTTAAATCCCGGTCCAAAAGATGCATTCGGGAACCCGTCGATGTACAACACGCGAAGTGTTTTCAGATTCACGAGTTCTTCCTCCGGGTAGGTCAAATTTGTTCTCCGGATGCGGTTTAGTTTGAGAAAAATCAATGACGTCAGAGGCTTGAACACGCCACGGGGTAGAACTAATCTCCTGTTACCCCGCAAATTGAGGTACGCAAGCTGTGACATGCATGCGAATGAATCGTTGTATAGCCCATGGGTTAAAATATTGTGCTCCAGTGACAGGAACCGAAGGTTGGGATAAGCACACAAACTCTGTCGGGGAAGGAACGATATCTTGTTGTCAGACAGATCCAGTCCTGTGATGGAGGGTGGGAGGCTGGGCGGAACATGGTCGAGCCCAAGGTTACTAAAGTGGCAGGTCAAGGCCACGCATCCTTTTGTGGGACTCACGTGAGACCCATAAATGCCAATTGGTAGATTGATTTCTGATGAGGATTCAAGATCGTCGGAAATTTCGATAAAATCGTTCTTATTCTTCTGTCTGTTGACGTCATTAGACAGGGAGGCGGGGCTTTCTGTCCATGTTAGGGGACTTCTTTCAAACAATCGGACGATTTGATCCTGATAGCTCATATCGCCCGTGACGTTTGATTTATCTGTTAAAGCAGTAGATGGAGTAGCCTCTGATAAGAGTAAAATATCCACCATAAAGAGTGCTGTAATCCTTGGAATTAGTCCGTAATTTGTCATTCTGCTGCGACTTGAAGTGAAAAAAATTCTTAGTTAAATATTGTTTTCTAAAAGCAAATATAAAAACTATCACCGTGATTCAGTGATTGTTTGTTAGAAAGGTGACCCCTAGATGTCAAATCGTTTGCATGACCTTTGGATGTTTAAGGATTTTTATAATCTGTTTCATTATCTATATATATATAATATTCTACGTGGTCCGACCATGCCGGACAAGAAGTAGCAAGCTGCCTGACCTCTGACCCCACCGACCAATAAGATAGCAAACAAAGATAGTAAACATTCAACATTTCGTTGAATTGAAGTCAATTACTGTGTTCTTTCAGAATAAACAAAAGGCATGTATTTCGTAGTGCAATGGTTATAACATTCGCCTAACACGCGGAGGTCGCAGGTTCAATCCCCAGCTAAGACATGACGTTTTTAATTTTTTAAATGTTTGTGTTTGAGGCCGTTTATTTCCCACTATCTTTTCCATCACCATAACAAGCAGAAGATAGGTGGCAATATGCTTGACGAATGACCTTTGTCAGGTTATACCAATTAGTTTATGGTTGGTAAGCAGGTGCAGGGTTGGGGATGGCAAGTAGCTAACCACAGTGAACAATTTTCCAGATCAACAATGAGTCTCAGTTATCCCCGCATCTGAGGTTCATTGATGTTGTTCTGATTTCATCGTGATGTAGTTTGTGTCTGTTCAACCCCCCTCCCTTCCCAACTTTCTTTGCACTATCTAGGAGCAAATCTGCGGCGTATGATACGTCACGGGCATCTAGTTTAAAATTAATAAATAAAAATAATTAGCCACTTTTTCAGTCAATGGTTCAATCTAAAAGGCAAGTGAAGTAGCGTTCACAAGTTTATTAAGCCACCAAAAACGTGCAAGGGATTGTGTGGTTAGC
This sequence comes from Radix auricularia, assembly GCA_002072015.1. Taxonomy (NCBI): domain Eukaryota; kingdom Metazoa; phylum Mollusca; class Gastropoda; family Lymnaeidae; genus Radix; species Radix auricularia. The sequence continues at coordinate 417,017 of MUZC01004416.1, read as the reverse complement.
ACAATGCCCGGGGGCTTTGCCAGTAACGCGCCTCGAACACTTGACTCGCAGTCCAGCGCGCTACCACTTAGACCCCCGCGGCCCATTTTGTATTTATTTAAAAAAGAATAACATTGAACTTATTTTTGATTTTCGTTCACGTGTTCATATTTTTTTTTATAAAAAATCTCTCGATAATTGTTTCAAAATTTTTGAATTAATGACATTGCGCCATAACCCTGTTTCCGACCCACGCCACCTCCCAACCCCATCTACACATACAAAAGAAAGAAGATAAAACGAATTCATTTTCAGAGAGCTATATATCATACCGAATAGGACGCGATAAAGCTTTTAAATAAATTGCTAGTTACACAAACCATTTGTTTAATCAAAACAGTAAAGTAAAGATTTATTAAAAAACTAATCCAAAAGTAGGCGTTTCGGTTGATGCCCTTGATCAATAAATAAATATCTTTAAAAAGAATTAAAATTATATTTGAATTATATAAGTCATTCTAGATCTATATCCCTTTCAGAGAGAGTGATTTCAGTTTCAGCTAAAAAAATATTTTACTTACATCCAAGAAACTTTTTAACACACAAGAGACGGATTTTTAAAAACAACAACAATAACAACAACAACCGCTAGGCGTTGAACAATCCACGAAGTAAACTATCGCGGGGCTCGGCACGCGGACCCGGACATTTATTCAAAAATGATTGTTTACAACTGATATCTCAGCCACTAATCTGTTTATTGTTTGTAACATTTTTCCCCAGTCGTGCTAAGTATGGAAGTGTTTCGATTCCAACTGTTTCAATAGCTGGTTCATAACAATGTTTCAGTCAGAAGTACTTTAAGGATACTGATTTAAAAAGTACTTGTTTAACAGATTGGAGTTAAAATTTACTAATGAAAAATGAATAATATCAATTTTTATTTTCTGGATTCTAATGTGTGAAAAAAGCTCACTCAGTAAAATTATTTAAACAGCACTGATTCAATTGTATGTTTCAATGGCAAAAATTTGATAAAACTTGTACCAATAATACCCATATTACTTGGGTATGAAAATCCCTCTAATGTGGTTTATTGCTTATATGACCTAGATATAATTAGTCTTTGCGTTAGCTATTGAGTAAATGAATGGATCTTAACCAAACTTATTCTTAACCAAATACTGAAGGGCATTGAACTCATAATGTCCATTCTTTCGGCGCTGGGGGCCCCAAATGTCGTTATTATTTTTAGTAAATGTTTAATATTTTAATTCAATTTAAATTTAAAGATTTTAGAAATAGAGATAAATCTATGCATCATGAAATTGATTGAAATGAACACGTGTTTCGAACTTAACATCTTGCAAAGAATGGGTCCGGGCGCCCTAAATGTCATTTTTTGCTAATGTAAGCTATATAAAATTAGTGTATGCGTTAGCTTCGAAGTAGGTCGATGGATCTTAACCACAACTTTGTATAAAAACTTTATAGGCTATAATAAAATAATACAGGACACTGAACTCCTAATTCCCATTCTTTCGGGGCCGGGGGACACGAATATCTTTTTTTAAAAAACTTTAAGACATAAGACTATTGCATCCTACATTTATCTAAGGTTTGTATTTAGCCCTGCATTTGTTTTTACAGTTTTGAATGTTGATAGAGTGTTTGTTTTTCTGGGTTTTTCAGGCAACCCATTGCACGCTCAAATTCCGGAAGGGGAGAAATAAAATTTGTATGTGTTTGTTCTTGCATACAGAATAAGAAAGGTGTTTTTATCCTTATGTCTATCCGAGGGTTGTATTGAGTTATCTTTGTGTTGAATTTCTAAATTAGAATTAATTGATTTATGTATAATTACTACTTTACTCTTCTGTCCTCTAGTGTTTAAGGTTTAATGAATTAACTTATGGTGTTATTTTTGTCTGTTTTAAATATTCTCCAGTAATGAATCTGGCAGCTCTTTTTTGAATTTGTTCTAGTTTATCAATGTTTTCTTTGGTGGATGGGTTCCACACAGAAGATGCATATTTTAGTACATGTCTCAATCATATTGTTTTGTTTCTTTAAAAAGTATATGCACGTAATGTAAACTTGAAATCACGTAATTTTTCTTAAATATCAAAATTATTCAAGTCTATGTGTCGAAAATCATTTTTTTTTTTAAAGTCGTTACTTCGACGACGAGTTATTTTAAACAATTTCAACTTTTAGTCGTTCTACTAAATGTGATTTTATCGGCTTTGATTTTTGTGTTAAAGTGAATATTTCTCTTATTTTGTTGAGAAAGGTGTCAATAAATATAAAGCAACAGAAACCCACCGTTAGTTACATTTTTGGGACCAATGTTGACGTGTAATTAACTAATATAATCTTTCCATTGTTTACAGTTTTAAAAACTAAATTCTTTATGTGGCATCTTTCGTAAAACTTATGTTCATTACCGATATAATGTCACTTCAATAAATCGATTTCTTTCCCCCCCCAAAAAAATAGACATTATTTTTTCCATTTTTCATTATAACAAAGAAGCAAAGCGATGTTCTGAGTGTTCGAAACGTTGAGTATTTTCCTTTTTGAGAAATCAGTCAGCAACATTTTTGATAGCCGCAATATTTCTTGTATTTCATTCTACACAGTTAGTGCTCGTTTATTCGGGACATGGCAATATGTCGCCAATAGTGTCTAAGTGTGTCGCCAATAGTGTCTAAGTGTGTTGCCAACAGAATCTAAGTGTGTCGCCAATAGTGTCTAAGTGTGTCGCCAACAGAGTCTAAGTGTGTCGCCAATAGTGTCTAAGTGTGTCGCCAATAGTGTCTAAGTGTGTCGCCAATATTGTCTAAGTGTGTCGCCAATAGTGTCTAAGTGTGTCGCCAATATTTTCTAAGTGTGTCTCCAATAGTGTCTAAGTGTGTTGCAAACAGTGTCTAAATGTGTCGCCAACAGTGTCTAAATGTGTCGCCAACAGTGTCGAACTGTTACCAATAGTGTCTAAGTGTGTCGCTAACAGTGTCTAAGTGTGTCGCCAACAGAATCTAAGTGTGTCGCCAATAGTGTCTAAGTGTGTCGCCAATAGTGTCTAAGTGTGTCGCCTATATTTTCTAAGTGTGTCTCCAATAGTGTCTAAGTGTGTTGCAAACAGTGTCTAAATGTGTCGCCAACAGTGTCAAAATGTGTCACCAACAGTGTCGAACTGTTACCAATAGTGTCTAAGTGTGTCGCCAACAGTGTCAAAATGTGTCGCCAACAGTGTCTAACTGTTACCAATAGTGTCTAAGTGTGTCGCTAACAGTTTCTAAGTGTGTCGCCAACAGTGTCTAAGTGTGTCGCCAATAGTGTCTAAGTGTGACCTGCGGCATTAAGCCACACAAAGTTGAAAGACGTTTAGAGCGACCCGATAAGGACAGAATGCATGTCACGTGACTTGGCTCACTGTCTAGCTGCATCTCTGTCTTCATATCGCGGCCCTTCACACCCAACCCTTCCCCAACAATTTCCGTTTTATTTTACAATTTTTTTAATAAATTATTTTTTTTAAACAATGAAATTAATAGTGCTTTATTATTTTAATTCTGCACTAATCATACGACCCCGACCTTTGGTGACAGGAAGGCGTGAACTTCCTTTCTGCTCAAATTGGTGCACATTTAAGTACACTCTAATGAAGAATGACAATCAATTCCTATTTACTAAAATATTATAATTGCACGCCTCTTGAGCACAACGGCACGGCCTATTATATACATCATAATAGATGTGTAGCCGAGTGGGAGACTATTATTAATAGTATGTGTAAAAACGCAGGTTGTGGGAATTGTAGCCTAAATGTATATTTTATGTTATTAAACAAAGACAGGCGCATTCAGAGCCGTTACAACGACTTGGCATCGATCGGGCAGTTGCCAAGGTCGCCGAGGGCTTTTTGGATTTTTAAATATTCATTTTTCAAGAGCACCAAAAATAAATTTGCCAAGGACGCGGTGAATGTAGTTACGCTTTTTGGCGCACTAACGGCTACACTATAATACACTCACTGTTAGGGTCAGGGAAACATTTTAGGGTAATGGTGTTTTCCCGATACATAAATGTTTATGCTTTGCTTTGGTACGATGCGCACTTGTATGAACATGATGACGTTAGATAGTGAACGTGACGTAGCGTCGGGGAGCAGTTGATAGAGAGGGTGAGAGATTTGCTGCTGTTGTGTGTAGGAGGACTTTTAAAAAAATACAATTTAAGAATGTTATGACGGTGTTGGATTTACTTTGAGTTGGCCTGTCCTTGTGGTCGTTACAATTACCCAGACAACGACATAGCACTCACGAACTTCTATTTTGTTTCGTTAACTTCCGCTATCACACTGCACCGCACCGCACCATACTGCACTTACTTTCTTCACTGCTTATCGTACGCACTACACGTCAGTTACCATGGTTACACAGCCAAATGTTTAGGTCCATTGTGACTATTCAAGTCTATTATTGGCTTTGCAATGTAGAACTTAATTCTTGTTATCACTCTTTATCCACTCGAATTTGGCGTCAGACATTACCACTCCTCTTTCCCTGCCCCAAAACCACGTGTATATTATATTTAAGATTTTTGTCTGTCTGTAGAAATCTCAACCTTTCATATTTTAAAAATATTTAATATTAACTTCACTGACTTGTTGTGGTCCCGCTCGCCCACCCCTCCCCACAAAACACACACACACACACACACACACACACACACGCGCGCGCGCGCGCGGACGCACGCACGCACAAAAAAAATAATTAAAAATTATTTTTTTTAAATTAAAAAAAACCCCAAATAATAATAAAATAATCTCCCCGGGATTCTACATAGACTTTTGTCACCTGACAATGCATTCTTTCAAAATTTTATATCGATCGAATGAATTGTAATTAAATCAATGAGTTTGTACATTATCTCTATGTACCTCTATGTATCTTCTTAATGTTTATGCAAGTCTGTCGTGTTGTAAGTATTTTATTGAGAATACGTTTAGTTGCATCTCATATATAAAGGATTTATAGTATTAAAAAATTCCCTATCCACTCTTCTTTAAACCTCACACAATTTTCTCTGAACCTTTTGCATTGTTATTTATACTTTCCTCAAATCTATATTTATTTCCCGTCTATATCCCCAACAACACTGACTCATCATTTGATTCCCAATGTAAAATCAGTATATTTACCCGAGTTCATTGATAAGTGGGGAGCTCGTTGAGTGACAGATTGTTTTTTTCAACAATGTTAGATTACAAATAAAAGCTCGTGAGTTTTGTGGCAAAATTAAATTTAAAAAAAAAGTATAAATACATTTTTTGAAGCACATGCTCTTGTTCACGTGACAAGAAAAAATATTCATGAACATTTAAAGATTTTAGTTAAAGATTCTATCTTCAGGAAGCTCTATAAAATTCAAATTGAAAAAATAACAAAATCACAATGATCATTGCGAATCGCTTACAAATTGTAAAATATAACTTACCTTTTAAAAAAAATACAATAAAGCGCCTTGCTATTTCATTTTAATCTTAAAACGTTTCATTTATCCTGGATAGGTTTAGAGTTCAATCTCTTGTGAATGCTGTTCAAAGTTCTTTAACATAATTTTATTTAAGTTTTTTATCCCCTGGAAAATCTTGGAATTATTTGTAAAATCTCAATACTTCCATGTCTGATGTCTAAGATATCACCAACTTTCAACTCGTATGGCAAGAAATGTATTTACAAGGGATAATTTTACGATCTTATTATATAGAAACAATGTATGTTTTTAAATTAACCAACTGGGTAAAATGAACTTTGAATGAGTTTGAATTTCCAAAGTAGTTTGTAATCTAATCTTGTACATTTTATTTTATAAAGCCACGTGTGACATTTAAAAAAAAAAAAAAAAAAATTAAAATAATAAATAAAATTATTATAAAAAAACAAAAAACAAAAAAACAAAACAAAAAAAAAAACTTATTTTAAAATTTTTAATTACTCGTAAGTGTTTCAAACGGCATTAAGGAAAGCCTTTTACTTTCAAATCAAAGAGAGATGATTATTTAATCAGACCTGTCCAAAGTCCGGCGCAAAGACTAATGTTTAAATTACGGACATTTTATTGTTTGCACACGTGACTATTGATTACACGAAATCCTATGTATATTAATCTTTTGATGACGTCCGCTAGTGACGTCAATAAGATTTTTTTTTTTATTATCTTAAAAAATGTTTTGCCTACTTGAAAAGGAAATGAAAGTGGCCTCTACATAATTTTAGTACAGTTTGTAATCAGGATCACAATTTTGAATACAAAGATTTCAGCTGTCGTTAATTTGTTTTAAGATACGTAGCATAAAATAAACAACTTTATTCTGTTACTTTGCCACTATTAATACATTTTTAGTAATTTAAAATGATGGTATAATAAAGAAAATTTTCTTCTCTACAAAATATCACACTTTAAAAAAAAATTTGATATAAAAACTAAGAAGAAACAAACATCAAACCAAAAACAACATATCATTGTAAGGCATATTAGTCATTTTTAAACTTAAAGTCTGTCATTTTCGTTTATTATTTCATTCCGGCCCATCCATGCTTTTACTTCATGGATTGCGGCCCTCATTTCAAATTGTTTGTACGCCCCTGATTTAACAACTTTTAAGAATAAGTTTCAAAAAAGATATAAAAAAGCAATAGTATTAAAATTTCTAGATTGTCTCAGAAAAATCGTTAATATCAAAGAAGCTTATAATTTAAGCGTTGAATGATTAAGTTCATTTTAATTTAAGACGTATTATTTTCGTGCAGCTCAGAAATGCCAAATGTGGACTGTAGTATCTCGGTATGTAGGTTAAGATCATAAAAAATAAATAAGTTATCAGGCAAACATATTGGAATTTTAAAGATGTCTGCCAAAGGAACATGAAAGCAGCCAATATACATACAAGTGATTAGGAGTGTAAGGCAGAAGACCGATCTACGTGGCGCACAGTTGTCAAAGAGAGCGTCATAGTAGCCGAGGTTCGAAGAATGGAGGAGGCTGCATACAGAAGAGCTAGGAGAAAGGCCAGAACATTTGGAAACACAGAACTCGTGTGTAAAAACTGTGATAAAGACTGTCACTCTAGGATAGGACTGCACAGACACTCGAGGAAATACAACCCAACCCAACGGTGATGCACCATCGTCTCGCGAAACGGAAGGATGCCGATAAGTATTGGACTTTTATATTTCAATTCATTATAATTGTTTCCTTTAAGAAAATCTTAAATTTTAATTTGATCCTATACGATAAGATTTGTTTTGTCACTTGTTTTTTTTTTAACATGGATGCTGTTAAAATATAAATGCTCTAAAACATTAACACTTAAACAACAGCTCTTACAAAACAAATCTTAATCTTTCACACCAAATCTTACGCACCACACCTTACACATAACCTCTTGCACAGCGAATATACAAGAGAAGCGATGAAGTAAATAAGTAGACTCAATCAGCGCCAGGGAGTACTACAATAATTAGTTTTTGCCTTCCCGTCTTGTAGTGCCACTATATTGTCTTCAATATTTTTAGTTCTCTGCACGACTGAACATGTCTAACGGCTAACACTTAAAAATAAATGGTCTGTCCTGGGACACAATTTGTTTGTTTGACGTTACATTCGTAAAAAATTTGTGGATGAAGTTGCCATCACTAATTGTTTGTTCTATAATCTGATAATTATTTTTGAACATCGTTTTGATATTGTTATTCTGAATATAGTATTTAAAGTTCAATTGTATCACAGAGTCTCCTGTTCCATACCTGTTTTGTTTTCATTCGAATTCAGTTACAGGATATTCTCGCAAATAAGCAAAATTTTATATGCGCATTAAACAAAACAGACACAAGTACATATCAAAATGTATAATTGTAGCGAAATATTAAAGTAGTTGATCATTAGTTTTGAACAACTTATGAGCGAGGTCCAGATAATTTTTTTTAAAATATTTTTTAAATTTTTTTTTATATAATGTTTTCTTTTGTTTTGTTTTAGCAAACAATGTTGAAAGGGCAGAACAAGTCTTTGTGTCATTCCAAAAGGTAAACAAACTGGTATTTATTTCCTAAAAGTAAGCCTATTACATCTTTAAAATATCAAATTTATATTAATTAAAAATAATGAGGAAAGTTAGATAATTGTATGCGGGTTTTTGCAAAAAACTGGACATTTAAAGCAGTTTTGGTGGGTGCTTTTATATGCAAGTATTTACGGTATCTTCCGTCCATCGTATAAAATTATCTCCTGGCTTGACTCTGCCTAGGGACTCAAATTTGTTTACCCTTACTCCATATCAAGAGAAAGTTAATGCCTAAATTGCATGAGTTCATATTTTACCGTATATACCCAAGTATAAATCAATTTTGTTTTCTTCAAAATTTCAAGGGTATTATCAGGGGGTCTATTTATACACGCGTAATTGATTGTAATAATGTTTATTAACACGATATTTGCTATTAACTTTTTACGTTAAGTTAATATATTTTATTTATATCCGAATATTTTATAATGATACTATATAACTGCTTGTATGTTACTGTGAAATAATTGGATGTGTAGCAAATTCGGTTACATACTGACGTCTGACAATTAATGAGTTTACCGTAGCGATAGTTTGAAGAATTTACAAAAGTTCACGTTTTGAACGAATACTCAAGAAATGTGTCGACTTAGGATACTCGAGATCGGCTTATACTCGAGTAAATACGGTATTTGAAAGGTGTTTGAAAAGTTTTAAAAAATAATTAAAGAACTAAAGTAATTGACATCATTCTTAAGCATACAATTTGTGAGCAACCAAAAATATTACTGCTTTTAGATTTAAAGAAAAAGAAAAGGTTCATTCCTACACAAAAATTGTAGACGGCGTTATAATTGTAGGAAAGTTACATATGACACAATTAGATGCTATACAGAGACAGTGCATTAAACAAAGGGGTCTGGAGCTAATACATGAGACAAGTCTTAAAAAACACAGCTGACAACAATATTTTAGTTATAAATTGCTAATACAACAGTATCTTGTTGCAGATTAATATGAATTATTAATATCCCAATAAATGACATTTTAAAATTATAACTTGCTAAAAATCGATAGCTTGCTACAGTTTTAAACAAAAATTATCAATATAGATACGACCGCGGCGTAGCATACGCCGCAGACTTGCTCATAGATAGCACAAAGACAGTGCGAGATAGTGGACACTAACAACTGAACAACACGAGTGAACGTCAGAGAGGGGAAACATCCGACGCATTGTTGTTCTTGTGATATGCGCACTGTAGTTTGCTACCTGCTCCCATCCTGCATAACCCAAGCTTGCCAAACATAAACTGTGATTGACCCTAGCGAGGGTTATTCGTAATGCTTATTTGCACTCGTCTTGTGCTTGTTCTGGTGAATTATAAATGTAGATCTTAACCCTCTACTACAAAATGTTGCCCACAAGCAACATATAGAATAACAGACCCCAATAAAAGGCATTTTAAAATTTTCTATGTCGTTAAAACATCGATATGTTGTTACAGATTAACAAGAATGATTAAGATCATTAAAATAATAGGCTGAAAAAATGGATTTTTTAAAAAAAGAACATGCTTCAAAGGCAATCTCCATTATCCTCCCGATCTGCTTCATAAGGCAAAGTACCTGGTTTATTTTTATACTGATTTTTACAAATATATGTTTAATTAAGTTATTACCAAAAAGTGTTTCTTGAATCACTGGCTAAAGATTCGCGATTTAAGAAAGTAAAATAATTGTTTAATAATGAAAAAGTTAATGGAAAATATTTTTATGAATTTTTCAGATCATTTGCTAATTTGTCCCAGAATGCCTTTGTGATCTCTTCGTCCTTGACCCCTTCACTCTGTGGATAGAGCAGATAGGTGTTGTTCCTGATGTGGTACAAGAGGTTAGTGCCAAGATCACGTGACGGGATTGATTCTTTGAGCAGGAATGCCAAGACTTGACGACCAGTATGAATGGCTTCCATGTTCGCCATCTACGGAAAGGTTGGGAAAAAACATACGCATCAAAAGCACATTATAAAAGCGTTGTCCATCTATGGAAAAGTTGGGGAAAACACAAGTATCAAAAGCTAATAATTAAAGAGTTGGCCATCTAAGGAAAGGTTGGAAAAAAACATACACATCAAAAGCACACTATAAAAGCGTTGTCCATCTAAGGAAAAGTTGGGGAAAACACAAGTATCAAAAGCTAATAATTAAAGAGTTGGCCATCTAAGGAAAGGTTGGAAAAAAAACATACGCATCAAAAGCACATAATAAAAGTGTTGTCCATCTAAGGAAAAGTTGGGGAAAACACAAGTATCAAAAGCTAATAATTTAATATACGACTTCGTGGTGTTTTGATACTCAAGTACAAGCAGATCAACTGCTGGAGATGTCTCATAGCGAGGTCACTTCTTTGGTTTCGTTTTCTACTTGAAAAGTGAATAGCAAATGTGGAGAATTGTGTATTGGGCAGTTTTATTTTATTTGTGGTAGAGTAAAGTGTTTGGAGAAAGTCGGTTTGGTAGAGTTTTTGAAAGAGCGGATGAAAGAAATCATTCGATATGGTGCATGGCTGATGTAGGTGTTTGGCGGTATGTTTAATAGCTAATATAAGAGAAAATCATATCTGGTAAGTATGAGAAGAGCTTAAGGATAAGGGGCTAATATTAGAATCCTAAAGTTTTGGGGGATACAAGAAAAAAAACAACAATAAAGAATGTCGGAGCATATCTTTGTAGAGCAATATTGGCTAAAGGAGATGCAAAGAAAAGACAATTAAGGAAAAGGCGAGGATACTACATAAAAAAAACGCGTCACTCGGAGATGCGTGGGGTGCGGACTGCACCGGGTGACATCATCACAAAGGGTGACACCAAAACGTACTATTTTTATAGGGCTGTTAACGATTCATTAAAATTTAATCGTTAACTTTTGTACGTTAAAAAAAGCAAAATATTATTTATTAGTTATTAACAAATCAGAATAATTGCTTAACATAACTGTGTTGAATACCTCCCCACCTCAATTCTAGAACCTCTGCAATTTTGAGAACCGTTGAGGGTAGGGGTAGGTCCATCAACGCAACAGGGACGCTGTCCTTGAGATGGACCATGGAATATTCCGTAGCATGAGTATAGTAAAGGTTGGCCGAACGTTCTCGAAGCCATGCATGTCAGCGCGTGATTAACAGTTGGTACACGCCACTGACCAATCACATGAGAACGCTTCGGCGAAGCCACGCTACAGTAGAGGCCTATATAAACGGTCACTCAACCTTACAGCGGTCTCTTTCTCAGAAATTAGCAGTACACCAGGGTCTGCGGGTGTGACTGAACGAATCCGAGTAGAGCCTAGCTGAAGTCTGTTCAGGTTTGAGTTAACTAGGTTTGAGATAGGCAAATGTATTTGTATAGGTAGTATAGGTATTTATATTATGTTTGCTTTTGTATGTTATCACTATCTTTGGTTAATTAATGATATTATTATTTCAGCTAGCTAGTTAGTTAGTGTAGCTAGTCAGTGGAGTTAGTTAGTGGAACTAGTCAGTGGAGCTAGTCAGTGGAGTTAGTTGGTGGAGCTAGTTAGAGCTAGTTAAAGAAGCTACAAGAAGAAATCTCAGACAGGAGATCAAAGAGTAAGAGGAGGGGAGCAGGTGGCAGTACCTTGAACGAAGTCAGTGACCAGTGGGGAAGGGGCCGAATGCCAAGCTGACCACAGAGCGGAGCTACGCTTGATTGGCCAGACCGAAGCACAGCCTTCCAACCAGTCCTTTGGCCACGCCCAGTCCATGAGGGACGTGGGCATCATTTCAAACTATTAGTATAATTTATCATAGACGTAGATATTGTAATCCAGTATATGTTTACTAATGCAGCTTCATGTATATATGTATATATCTCTAATGCATTAAATATTTTATATCTTTGTCACTTTCACTTAGGCGTTACTTTTCTAATTATTAGTGATAGGCTTTATGTCGTTTAGTTATATTATTATAACTTCATATTATTAAAGTTAACTGTACCCTAGACACAGTACTCAACAGTTGGGAGCTCTGCGTTTGTGCGAGCACACCCCAATATTCAATCGTGTGGACCCGCTCTGTATGCAACAGTCGGGCCACCGAATATTCAACAAACTGTGTATATGTTAATCACTATTTTATCAATTAACATAATTTTAATCGATACATCTTTTTTACCGATTAATCGAGAAATTAATCGTTATTTTCCGCAGCCCTGATTTTTTAATGGTACAGTTTTATTTTTACCCTGGAGGAGGTCTACGGGGTAAATCGTGAGGGTGTGACACCATGAGCTAGTTGCGCCCCGAATCTACGAAATGTTGATTGGGAATACGTTAAAGATCATTCAGGCTAGGAATGATTTACATTAACCTTATCCATCGCATGCACTGTTGGATGTAGAGGAATCCATTTTGAGGTATTAGACCGGCGAAACCGAGAGGGCGAAATTAAATACACACACACCTTATTCTATCAAAATTATTTCTGGTTATTGTCCTGTTGAATCGCCCCTTTATGACGCGTTGTGCCACTATCAGTGACTCACCTGCAGCTCCTGGTTGCACCACTTGCTTGCCAACATGTTTCTTGTCAGGATCACCAACGTTTTCCGACTCTCGTGTATAGCAGTGACAATGTTGACCGCTATTAGGCTACCTACGGCGAAGTCTCTGCCGTGGATGTGCAGTTTGAGTCCACGCCTGGGGAGTTCTGAAAGTAACAGATTTTTATCTCTTAAAACGCCATTGTGAGTTATTGCGCTTTTCATTCTACCCCTCCATGTGTAAAAAAAAAAAAGAAATGCTTTGTTAGGATTTGATTACAAATATGTCCCCCCCCCAAATCTTGACAGTTATTGTCTTCTTTAAATGTTCATTGATTCCATTGCTTCGGCCTAAGAGGAGGGGGAAAAAAAAGCACTTCCAACTGAGTATAAATAATTATCAGCGAAATTATAAAATCTAGTCTATATTTGAATTAGTAGCACCCACACCCCCAAGTAATAAAAACTGGAAGGGATATTTAAACGCCATCTCCAACAAAGAATTTCCGATTTTTTTTTATTCAACAGAAATAATTCTAGATTACATTAAAAGTCATTTCACGTCAGTTATTAAGAAACTGTGTGTTCGTCCATCGAGTCGACGAGGACCACTGTAGTCATCCTAGGGTTGCTTGGACTGGTTCTGCATATGCGTGCGCAGATGGTTGACTAGGCCGATCCTAGCACGAAAGGTTCGGGAACAGAATGGACATGGGGCGAGTGGGACGTCTCCAGGAGGGTTGGCAGCATGGTCCTTTCGGGCTTGCCTCTTCTTATCTGCGGCAGTGATCCTGTTTACCTCGCATGTCTTGGCCCATTCGTGAATGGATTAGTGCCAGGTGGACCGGTCTATCGCAGCTCTTTCCCACGTGTCTGGGTTGATGGCAAACGCTTTCAGTGAGGCTTTCAATGTGTCTTTGAAGCGTTTCTTTTGTCCACCATGGGATCGCTGGCCATGCTGGAGCTCACCATAGAATAGTGTCCGTGGCAGTCTCTCGTCTGGCATTCGGACTACGTGCCCTGCCCAGCGAAGCTGGTACTGCATCAGAAGGGTGAAGATGCTGGAAAGACCTGCTTTGGTCAGCACCACTACGTCTGGGAATTTTTCCTGCCACTTTATGCAGAGGATCTTCCTGAGGCTTGTGTGGAAATGGTTCAGCTTTTTAGCATGGCATTGAAACACAGTCCATGTTTCGCATGCATATAGCAGCTTGGGGACCACCACTACCCTGTATACTTTCATATTGGTCTGGATGGTAATGCCTCTTCTGTTCCAGACATTCCGGTACAACCTGACAAAAGTTAAGCTGGCTCTGGCAATTCTGGCTTTCAATTCGTCATCGATGGTGACATTTTTAGAAAGTGTGCTGCCTGGGTACGTGAAACGTTTCACTGCATTGAGTTTCTGGCCGTTGACAGTGATGTTGGGCTCAACGTAAGGCTTTCCAGGCGCGGGTTGATGGAGGACTTCAGTCTTCTTTGTGATAATTGCCATACCAAAGTTTGTGCAGGCGCTGGAGAACAGGTCAACATTGCGTTTCGTGTCGGCTTCTGAGGCAGCCCTGAGGGCACAGTCATCAGCAAACAGTAGGTCTCTTATTGTGTCCGTCATAACCTTGGTTTTTGCCTGGAGCCTTGGAAGGTTGAACAGTTTGCCATCTGTGCGGTACCTCAGTTTGACACCAACATCCTCGTTTCTGAAGGCGTCTGTCAACATGGCCAAAATCATGAGGCTAAACAGCGTTGGTGCCAGGACGCAGCCCTGCTTGACTCTGTTTGTGACTGGGAAAGGGTCAGATGACTCTCCTCTGTCCTGGACTCTGGCCTGCATGCCTTTGTGGAATTGTTGCAACAAGGCTATGAATTTCCCTGGCCAACCGTACTTGGCCATGATCTTCCACAGACCCTCTCTGCCAACTGTGTCAAAAGCCTTGGTCAGGTCAACAAAGGTCGGAGGTATGCTCCTGACATTTCTCTTTCAGCTGCTTGACAGCGAACACCATATCGATGGTTCCTCGCTCTTTCCGTAATCCACACTGGCTTTCAGGCAGGAGTCCTTGGTCAAGATGGGCTGTGAGGTGGTTCAGCAGGATTCTGACAATGATCTTTCCTGCGATAGAAAGGAGGGATATGCCTCTGTGGTTGTCACAAGCCAGTCTATTTCCCTTTCCTTTATAAAGATGTATGATGGAAGCATCTTTGAATTCCTGCGGAATCGTCTTTTGCTCCCACATCAAGAGAAATAGTTCGGTGGAGCCCTTCAGTCAGGTCTGATCCCCCCTCCTTGCAGGCGTCAGCTGGTATGGCATCTGAACCAGGTGCTTTGCCACTGGAGAGAAGACAAATTGCTTTCTGGGTCCCGAGCAACGTTGGGGGGGGGTCATCTAGTGCGTTGTTTGTTGGCACTTGGGGAGATGATTGATGGCTTCGTCGTTGATCGCCGAGGTGTGATTTAGGACGTTATCAAAATGTTCAGCCCACCTCTCCAAGATCTTCCCTTCGTCCGAGATGAGAGTGTTGCCATCTTTACTGAGGAGGAGGTTTGAGCTTGAGGACGTGGGGCCATACACTTCTTGCAAGGCTTCGTAGAAGTTTTTAAAGTCGCGCCTGTCCGCATAGCCTTGAATCTCGTCGGCTTTGTTGCTGAGCCAATCGTCCTGCATCCTATGGAGCTTCTGCTGTACAGTTCTGCGTATGTTGTTGAGCGCATCTCTCCTTGCAGTGGACATGGGGTTATTGGGGTAGGCTTGGTGGAGGTGGTGTTTCTCATCCAATAACTGCTTGATGTTTCGCAGTTCTCATCAAACTAAACGAAATATGAAGTCATATCCTCTCACGCTACATCACACCAAGAATGTGTCAATATAATGCGCACCACGCACCAATCTAACATCAGAATTCAAAAAGCGTGAATACCGCATTAACTATCATTCTAGAATACATTAAAAGTAATTTCAAATCAATCGTTATAAAAGTAAACAAAACAATTGCTATCTACAAATAGCTGCTAAAATTACGGGCATTGTACGAAAAGAGATTTTTAAAAAAATTCCTTTTCCAAAATTGTTTTAAATATTATTAGCTATTGTTTGGCGTTTGTTTCAACCCGATAGATGTTATCGTTGGTGAGAAATTGAATAATACAAATATTTTTTCGTTTTTAAAATTATTTTTCAGCCAATACAGTAAACTGTTTTGGTATTTTGTTAGCAAGTGCAGATTCTTTGGACCCCCTTAGCATATTTGCAAAAGACTGGTATGTTCTAGGAGGAGTCGCGTTTGCAAGCTCGACATACATTTAAAATGTAGAAACGCTATTCCCAAGGGAAGTTGCGTTAAAAAATAATTTTATAATAAAATAGAAAGAAAACATAATAATAATGATACACCCAATCAACGCTGTTATTGTAAAACAAACCTGTCATTATCTCAGATATAACGAAACGCTCATCTTTATTGGCGTAGCAGATAAATACGTCATACTTAAAGTCCCCCTGATTGGTCAAGTTCTTCCTGTCCATAACAATACGATAAGCCATGTAGTAAAGATAACGCAGCTTCCAGCGAGACCTGGGGAAATGAGGAGGTAAACAACTGAGAGACTTTCATAATGACGGGAGAACCTAAAGGATTGAATAAATATCAATGAGTGAATGGGGGAAGGGGAGGTAATTAATAAGCGAAATGTATTGAATTTAAAATTGTTATCAAACGATATATTTATATAAAGCTTAAATTTAAATGTTTAATGACTATATGTCAGACGTGGTGGTCTAGCGGTAGCGCGCTGGAATGTCGAACATAGGGAAAAGAGAGTCACGTGTTCGAGCCTCGATGCTGGCATTGTGCTAGCCATACAATGCCTTACTCGTTAGTTGTGGCTCATTGAAACTTGTGAACAATACTTCACTTGCCCCATAGGCCGTCATTTTCTGAAAACGTGTTTTTCATGACTTTAAGACATCCACTTTCAGAAACAATTTTTGTGAGATATTCAAGGATTGAAGCCCTTTAAATATTGTATTTTATATTAAATATTAATAAATACTATAATTTATTTTATTTTTATACCAATCTAACAGAGTCACTTCAGTTTCGAGATCCTAGTTAGACCAGTATTGTTTCCCTTTATTGGATTTAGCAATACGAAATACCGTAAAACTCATCAAAAGCTTAAGTTGCAACGGACAAACAGGTCAAGTTTTTAATCAGATAAATCGTGTCATCCTATTAATCGTCCCGATAAAACAGTTGAACCTCGTTAAGTCAACCTTCCCTACGTCGAAAGCCTCCCTTTATCGAATTAACTGTTAGGTCCCGGCCTGGTTCCAAAAGACCAATGTTTTTTTTTTAGTTCTTCTAAACTCGAAGACTTTTTATCTTCCAACTTTGTTAATTGAATTTTTCAAGTCGTTTGGGTTATTATATTGGGGCGGCGTTTCAGCACACGTGTTCCGTGTAACTAATCCACATGCCTTTGATGCATTCTGTAACTTTTTAAAAGGGAATTTTTTTTTTCGCCCCATCCCACTTTGAAGGGTGTAAAGTGGGGGTGGGGCGGGGAAGGTGTCTCCTCTCACATCGACGCCAAACTAATTTAAACGAGTTTTATTTCTCTATAGGTAAGCTGTTTGGTTGTACGTTTCGATAGTGCAGTACTGTACTGCATGCATTCGTATGAAACGAGCATATAATAAACGGTTATAAGTTATAATACATTAATAAAGCCAGAAAATGTTTTCCTTGATAAACCTGCGCCTACTACGATATTTTTCATAACTTGAAAACTCCGTAAGTCGTTTTTTTCCCCTGATCCATTTGAGTTCGACTGTGAGGTCTTACAGTATTTTATGACAAACATTTATGTACATTAATTAACATACATTCAATATTGCCGTTTTAAACAATGCATTACAAGAATTAAATTGGGCAAGTATCCTTACAATCCGCCCTTGATAAATGTGAGAACAAAATATTCCTTCTTCAGTTACTTATTAACTTGTTTACACTCCTTACCCCAATTACAACACTTGCCCCAATAACACCATTTGCCTCAATTACGCATCAAACCTGAGTTACACTATTTAACTTCGTTACTCTACTGACTGTAGTTTCAAGTATAAACAAGTAATGGTATTTAACCCACGATAACCAGTTTCTTCTAATAAGCAAAACGACATTTACTATATAGTTACTTACTTGTATACGATGCCAACTATAACAAAGGAGAAAAGACTCAAGGTGCAAAGCAGGACAACAAGGAAAATCTTGTAATGACTGGTGCACGTATGCTTCAACACTTTGAGATCCCTTGCATACTGATCCTGTATGACTTTGTACGACGTGTCCTTGTATGCGCACATGTAGAACGGGAAGGTCTTGGCGAAAGCCTTCGAATTGACCATCCACTGAAGAAAGTCAAAGTTGTCGCAATCGCAATGGAGCGGACAGTGGGATAGGTCCACGTCAACCCCATCGGCCGTGTCCCGGTTCAGACGATCGATGTGAGTCCGTATTGACACTGGGAGGCTTGTTATCTCTGTGTTGGTCAGCTTCAGATGCCTTAAGTTTAACATGTGCGAAATGTCCACATCAAAAGTCCACATTCTGTTCAATTGCATATCGAGATACTTAAGCTGATCCAGACCTTTGAACAGAGATGAGTGCAGACTAGTCAGTTGGTTATTGGACAAGTCCAGAGTATGAAGGTTAGTTAGGTTTTGGAAAGGAGAGAAATGGTTCTGTGTTGCAAAAGACACGTTAAGTTTATTATGGGAAAGGATTAACTCCTCCAGCGAGGTCAAGTGGCTAAAAAACGTCTGAGAAATAAAATTCACTGAACAGTCTGACAAGTCCAGATGCCTTAGTTTTTTTAAACCCGTGACTGGACCTTTCAGGGAAGGAAAGTGGTTCTCACTTAGCTTCAAATACTCCAGCGAGTTGTTCTTGTTGAATAAGAGCTCCGAGAAAATGTATTTGAGTCCCGATGCGGACATATCGACCTCAACAAGTCTTGGAGGAAGGTGTATCACTAGAGGAGAGGATGTGTTGTTTTCCTTGTCGTCATATAAATCTGAGTTTCTGAAACTTTCGAAGGCGTCCAAAATTTCAAATCTTTTGGGAATGCTGGTGTGGAAAATTTCACCGTTCACCATAAGAGTCTTCAAATTTTCCAGCCAGGTCAGATTTTGGATGTAGTTCCGAAAGAGAAGCCGGTTGTTCCCCACGTCGAGAAACTTTAGACCTTTCGGGAGCCTGGGAAATACTTCCGGTTCGACGGATTCAAAACAGTTGTCTCTGGCCTCGAGGTAGACCAAAGATTTAGGGAGTATATCCACGAGCGAGCTGTTGACCGTGATGGACAGAGAAAATCTCGATATGATGGCGTTCGCAAAAAGAAATTGAATATTTGAATATTGTTTTAAAGGCTCCATTAATCTCTGGAAAGCTCTGAAACCCAACTTTTGATTTCCTCGGATATCAAGTATCAAAAGCCTCTTCAACGGTGTAAAAATGCCTACAGGCAAGGAGTTTTGACGAATGGCACAGGAGCTTATGTTGAGGGTTGTGATTTGACCGAGGTTCTCAAAAGTCGATACCCGCATGTTTGTAAAGTTGCAGTTTCCGTCAATCCCCGACAAATCCAAACTGCGCAGTGACGTCATGTGCCTGAAAGCCTCCCCAAAAGTTCGGTTGTTGAGGCCATCCATGCACAAAACTCGAAGTGATATCAGATTAACCAGTTCCGTTTCCGGATAATCGTAATCTTTAGCCTTTCGCAACTTGTTATTCATGTGGATGTTTAAGTACATCAGTGATTTCAGGGGACTGAACACGCCTTTTGGGAATGCGTTAGGCATCTCTAACTGGTTGTCTCTCAAATTAAGGTATACCAGTTTGTTCAGGCCGATGAAAGAGTTGGGGTCCAGTCGACGTAACTTATTGGCCTCCAGCGTCAAGATGTTAAGATTCTTGTAGCGTTGGAACGTGCCGTTCTGAATGGACTCTATCTTGTTATGGGAGAGGTTCAGAAACGTTATGTCCGGTGATAGATGCGAGGGTACTTCCGTCAGAGCAAGATATGAGCAGTGGGCGGAGGTTAAAACCTGAATGCAAGTGAGGTTGAATAAATCAGGCTGATATAGTCCATTAGTGTTGCCTGGTTGATACGATACCGCATCGGGTATAAAGATGTCCTCTGTATGTGAAGTGTAAGAATTTGTCTCATCGTACGCACCGGCCCATTCGTCATTGAAAATTTGATGTACCAACCCCAATTGGAGAGTACGTATCACACCTGATATCGTTATGGTAAACAGAAGCAATCTCGCTGTAGTTGACATTGTAGTGTTAATTTTTTAAGAATGATTGCTAGTTAATCGTACAATCATTATACAGAAATCTATTTTTGCATAGGCAAAACCTTACGTCAGATTGATTTCTAAATAACTCTTATTATAAGAATCGTAAGATCAGGGAATGACTTTTTTCAATGTACACTCTGTAAAAAATTAAATAAAGTTTAGTTATATGTTAACATTTTGCCGTCGTTGAAATGCCACGAAAGATGTCTGAGTCACTCCACCAAATCTTCGTAGCACGGCAAATTTATACCAACTATAGATAGGTTGATATCATCCGACATAAACGAGACTATGCAATAGCGATACGAGTATATATCGGTGGAAATAGATCTAGTAGATAGAAACAGGGGGCTGCATAAAACGCCTAAACAAAATAAAGTACAAATATACATCTTTCCGAATACGCCATAACCTATATTTAAACATCCTTGGTCCTACAGGAATTCACCAACATCTTTGAGGTTGATGACCATTTCCGTGAACGCTAAAGTTGGGGCAACACAAATCAGTATCCGAAAAATAGTTCTTGAAATAAAAATTAGAAATAACAAAACGCCTGTTGCAGTTTAATTTCAACACTCAAATGGGAAGTGAAACAAAAGTGTTTATTTCAGGTTGACACTGTCTTATGTCATGAGGAGATAGCACGGACCTCTTAGACTTGGTGGAGCATGATTAGATTCAGCGTATCGGAACTATCTATTAACTTTCGTCATTAGTTGCGCCCCTTTATTTCCTGTCCACTAAAGTGAGTGTTTCCAGCGTTTCTTGAAAACGAAGTTACGGAACATTTTTATGTATTCCTTTATTTTGTCTGTAGATCTATGTATCACTTGATTTTGTTTCTATTTATGTTTAACTTGAATAAGTATCTATTTTTTGTATGACTTGATTTTGTCTCATTTTATGTATGATTTGGTTTTATCTCTATTATATTATATTCAGTTTTGTGTATACCCCAGTTAGCTACAATCATGTCTACTCCTCGACGTTTTCTCTCATAATGACTAATTGAATACGCCCCTAGTATCGATGCTATTTTGTTATGTGACTTTTAGAATGCCAACAATAAAACTGTTCCACATTCTAGTAAATCGATACCGTATTTTGCCAAGTAAAGACTCGGTTATCTGTTGAAATACATGCGATTTCTTAAACGCAAGGCAAGCCACTGGTTAAAAGTGTGTTTAATTTTTTGGGCGATATTTTAAACAAACTTACAATGGATGTTTCAAACTATTCTAACATTTCCCGGCAATATTTTATGGCATCTTTTTCTTACAAGTTTCCTCCAAAGCATTCCCCCCCCTGCATTTCTACGGCTCCATCTCATGTATACAATATGTGCGAGTTATTCAGTATGTGGTAAAACAAATAAGAACTCACTTTAATGGTAGAAATGTTTTCTTTCAGTGTGGACAGACTCCATGTTGATTGCCTGTAAAGGAAATTACACTAAATGAGATTTAGCTTTCTTTAAAATATTTTTTTTAAAACCCAACATAATTACCAGTCGCAAGTATGAGTACCGTTACCGTTAGTGTGTTCTTTTCACCATGTTTTCCTGCTGTAAAAACTATTTTTTTAAATCGAAAATTTAATGACAGTATATTGTGAGACAGCCTAGAGTTGTTATTGTATAACATTCCACGTGATATTTGGTCAGTCGATGTTGGTTACATAAAAGAAAGTTTGTTGTTCAAGTATGTTTTAAAAACCAATTTTGTACTTCGATGATGCCGGCTCTAGCGCAGGAACATAAACTGATAAAATAAATAACATTTTTAACCTGAGTCGGAAATCCCAGATACATTAAAAAACTGCCCACAGTGTTGATGTACTTTGGCCATTACAGTAATTACTTTTGAAATGCACATTCATTTATGTAAATTAAATCATAAATCGATAAACTAAGCCAATTACCTGTCATAGCTACGCTAATAATTTCCGCGTGAGATCCACTCAAGTCTTCTGTCTTCCTTTTACGGCCGCCATTATGTTGGAAGCGATAAAATCTCAAACGACAAAGTCTCTTACAAAAACAAAAAGCTTACGTACGATCGCCGGCAAAATTGTAGCAATACGCATTTGTACGATACTTAAGTTTAAAGAGATAGATTGCGTGGATAAATCCTGATTGAGTGTACATGAAGAGATATTATGAAGTCTGAAAGTTTTTTCCCTCCTTGCAAATATCCGGTATTTCGGGATATGTTTTGTTTAAATTTTATTGGTTTAAAATGCAAGTGTTAATAGCTGATGTATTCACCATGTAATTGTCTTTGCTCTTAACTAATACCGAAAAATGAAACTATAAACTCAAACTAAGTTAACACGACTCTCTTTTCGCATGAAAGTGTTATATTTTATTAAGTAGCCAGTGTGTTCGAAGAAAAGAGGAATTGCGTGTCACGAAGATGATCTTCTCTGTTTGGACCATATTTTTCAACTCCCTTTCAGGTTACATTCTTATACTGTATATTATCTCTAAATTATGAGTTACTTCCACAAGTCGAATCCTATGCTCAAGGGGTGTAAATACAACGTCATAGCCTATTCCCCGTTGACATCATATGAATAAAAGACTAATATTTACTGAGGATATTGTTTAACATTGTTAGCCACTTCCACATTCGAAAGTCATTTTGGGATCGGATACAATAAAAATGATTTTTTTGAAGCCCGACCTTATCAGGGATCCCGTTCTCGGAATAAAGTTTGATATACATGCTGATTATAAGTGTAGATAATTTGGAATTGGCCAGTGGTGGCCAACGTTTTTGGGGCCAGGTGCCCAAAATTCGTGCCGACGGTGGCACGCGTGTCATATGTTCGCCATGTCTATTGGGAAAAAAAGTTCCGTAACTCATATTTAAGACAACAAGAAAAAGCAAAAGGACTAATCATTTCAGGCAGTATAAAAATATATCAAAAAGTTTTTTGGGGAAACAAAGGTGCCACAACGCAGTACCGCTGCGTTCTGCTAGAAAAAAAAGCACTGGGTATAAAGGTATGGGTTTTTACACATATAGTTCAGAAGAAATATAGATCTAGAACTTGAATGATTGTAAAAAAAAATATTTATTGTATTGTTAATTTTTAAAACATAAAATGACAAATGTTGGTTATGATAAAAACCGAATGTTCAAAATCTAGCAACCTTCAAATATTTACCTATTATTGATTTGGAGATATGTGAATTTCTATTAATGAAAACCGGACAACTCAATTTTTAATGGAATAATTTTTTTAAAAAAATCTTTATATTACAATCTTGATTGCTAGCTTGATGCCTTGATTGCTGAAAAAACTTTGGATCGATTTTAGCCCACTTTCTCGTGCGCTAGCGTGCTGAAATTTCGCAGGCAGACTCCTGCCGATGAAAAACATGATCTATCAAAATTTCAGATTGATCGCATTTACTGAAATTAAATAAATGAACTTTTAGATTATCTTTTTTTATGTCTTTGTTTTTGTGCTATAGTTTCGCGGTGCCTATTATATAGAACAACCTTTTTAATATTTTTCTGTCACGCGGTGCAGTGCGAATTATACCGAAGGGGCTTTAAAAATATATTTGCGATCTGAAAATATAAATGCTAGTAGCTCCCAGTCGGTCTCGCGGTGCGCACTACATAAAACATGTTTTTATAACCCTTTTCTCGTGATCAAAGCGAGCTGCTATTCAGCAGGCCGACTGAACTGTTGTTTTTGTTTTTACAATAAATACTTTGTATGTGAGAAAGAACTACAATTTTGGATTTTTGGATTGTCGTGTGATGCTTATTATAATGAACATAATTTTAGTTATGTTCGTAAATAAAGGATTTAAAATAAAAAAAACTTTGCTTTATTGTAGGTTTTAAAAATATTTTTAAATCCTTTCTATTAACTCGTTGTGTCTGCTTGATTGCTTAATGACTTGATTGTCGAAAACACTTTGGATCGATTTTTAACCCACTTCCTCGTATGCTCTCGAGCTAAAATTTTACAGGCAGACTCATGTCGATAGTAAAAATGATCTTTCAAAATGTTAGATCGATCGAATTTACTGTAAATTTGAAATAATTTATTTCATTTCATGTAATATAGAATGATAGTTAATATTTTTTTCCCACTTTGTAAATGCTTGTGTTAGATTGTTGCGTGGTGCGCATTATATTGACACATTTTTGGTGTGATGTAGCGTGAGGGGATATGACGTCATATTGTGTTTTGTTTAAGGATTAAGAATTTGTATCGACTTTTAATGTAATCTAGAATGATTTCCCTTGATAAAAAATCGGAAATTCTTTGTTGGAAATTGCGTTTAAATACCTATTCGACTTTTTATGACTTGTTTTTTTAATACTATAAATCCTTTATATCTGAGACATAACTACACATTTGGCTTTTTTTATTGTCGTGCGATGCGTAATATACTGAACATACATTTTAGTTATGCCTCGTAAGTAAAACATAAACGTTTATAATTTTAAAAAATTTGTATTGATTTTCGATCACTATGGATTAGTCTGGCAATATAGGCTATGATTTATAATTCAATACTATAAATTTACTGATGATAACATAAAGTAATCTAACATATTTTAACACTCCTGTGTTAAGTGTATAATTGAAAAATGAGTTCCAACAATTCATGAAAACGTTATTTTAATAGGAGCCAATGATTTGCCCGTAAAACTTTTATTGCGTTTGACAAACAACGCGCCCAAGTTGCACTTCATGCAGTATATTTGTCGTCAAGACAGGGAAATGAAAATAGCAGATCCGGTTTCAAGTTTTACCAGGAAACACATCAATGAAAATGACTGCCCGTGGCGTCGCTAGGGATTTTCAGGGATTTAGGGGCCCGGGGGCTTGAACTCCTTGGGAGGGGCCTTCATAGATTGTGGTGGTGTACTATTTATTGTAAAAATAACTCGGACACTCCTTTGGCGCCCCACCTCAAGTAGGACCCCGGGGGAACCTTGGAATTCGAAACCCATTCCCCCTCCTCTAGCTACGCCACTGATGACAGCTTAGTCTTGAAGTGATAATTAGCATGATGCTCATAGTAGAAACACCTGTCAGATTCAGTCAGTACTTGGATGTATTAAAAGTTATTTTGATATTCTACTCTGAAGACACAGACAGCATTGCATGCAGACATTAAAAATTGTTTTTACATTAAACGAAAGGGATATAGTCAAAACATGGATAAAATAACATACATTTTCATTTGTACCGACTTAAATCATACTCTTATCAATTGAGCAGCAATCTGCTTTGGATTTCGCTCTACCGTCTTGAGCAATATTTTAAAAAATCTTTTCCTAGTGTTCTGCTTTTCGTTTTTTAAAAATTATTTAAAAAAAAAAATCAAATTGTTATCATTTGAAAATTATTGTATCTCATACGTTTTATCAAGCGCACTGAAAACTCTGCAATTTCGGCTGTAATTTAATAGCCACAGTCAATATACTTTTTAAAAGTTGTGTAGCATTTTAAAACAGTAAGACATTTTCTTGCGTACATTTAATAACTTTAAAAAATTACAGTTTTTAGAAAAACTATAAATTCACTATATGGTATTACATCTGTTTTGTTGGCAATAACTTAACATTGTTCATATAATTGGCTTATTACTAAACAGATATGTCCTTTACTACGCATAGAAAATAAATAGTGTTTCAAAATCATATGTATGTGTGTGTGTGTGTGTGTGTGTGTGTGTGTGTGTGTATATATATATATATATATATATATAAGGCCTGCGAAAATTAACGATTCATTAAAGGATTAATCGTTTGAATCGATTAAAGTTAATTTTTTATTAAAATTTAAGAAAATAATTTCTTTTTTCCCCCTCCAATTTATAAATAATTTATACTTGTTTTATACATAATTTTCCCTCGTATTATTATTATTTATTTAGAAGTGCATATGTCAACAAAAAGTTTGTATTTCCTTATTTCTTGCATAGCGTAACTAATGACATGTAGCCTACGTCACAAAATTTTTGAGCCATGGAATTATCGCGACTTAATCGATTTCCCAAATAAAGAATCGCAAAATAAAGGAATCTCAATATGCATTACAAAAATATAATTCATCGAAATTAATCGATTAATTAAAAAAAAACATTTCCCAATGAATCGAACAAAAAAGTAAACAGTNTATATATTTATATATATATATTGCCTCCAATTTGCACAAGATACATACGTCTTAAAGATTACAATTAACAACAATGCTATAAATATCCTAAATATGGCTCAGATACAGTTAAGTACGAGTTATTAAAGTAATTTAAATCAGTGCTTCTCAATCTTTTTAGCATGGCTCACCGCAGGAATTTTTTCTAATGCACAAGCGACCTGTTGCACTATTTTCCATGCACAGAAAAATTTCTGATTTAAATAACTCCAATATGTGAGAGTTAAACACAAGATGCGTCTAATGAAGTCCTCTAGTTCGGCTATTTCAGTCAGATGTTAAAGAACGTTGTTTATTTGTACATTGGTTTTAACGACCACTATACATTTCTCATCAACAATTATATTTGGATTAATTATCTCTAATTGGTATTTGTGATTGACGTAGTAAAATATGTTGTTTCAAAATTTAAAAAATGAAACGTTTAGATATTGCTAAGTAATTCTCAGATCGTTCGCTAATTTATCCCAGAATGCCTTTGTGATCTCTTTGTCCTTGACCCCTTCGCTTTGTGGGTAGAGCAGGTAGGTGTTGCTCCGGATGTGGTACAAGAGGTCAGTGCTCAAATCTCGTGAGGGGATCGATTCCTTGAGCAGGAACACTAAGACTTGACGACCAGTGTAAACGGATTCCACGTTTGCCATCTAAGTTGGGGGGAAAAAACACGATAATAAAAGGCAAATAATCAAAAAGTTGATCATCTAAGTAAAAGTTGGGGAAAACATAAGCATCAAAGACAATTAATCAAAGATATGACTTCGTTGTGTTTCAATATTCAAGTGCATACATAAAAATTCCTGGAGATGACATTAAGTGAGGTGTCATTTTATAAGTGTTTTTTTTATCGCTTTCTTCGAGGAGCCCAGGAATAGTTGTTTATTTTGTTGATGAAAGCTTACGAATGTGCTGTAAGGGTGGCAGAGATATTCCAGAATAGGAAATGAAGTTTTTGTTTTTTTACGGATGTGTGTAGTGGATGTGGGGAGTGGGGGCGGGGAGTGGGGGTNGGTGGGGAGTAGATGTGGCCAGTGGGGGGTGGGGAGTGGGAATGGAGGAGGAGTTTGGAATTGTGTGGTCGAAAAAAAGCAACATTGGATGGGATTGAGGGCTGTGTAGGTGTAATAGGGATATTGGAAGGTGTTAAGTTTAAGGGAACAGCTTATATGGTAGACGGGGTGGGGGGGAGGTCTTATTTCACAGTCCAGAAGGACTCCTCCCCTTATGACGCACTTCGTCACTATCAGTGACTCACCTGCAGCTCCTGGTTGCACCACTTGCTTGCCAACATGTTTCTCGTCAGGATCACCAACGTTTTCCGACTCTCGTGTATAGCAGTGACAATGTTGACCGCTATTGGGCTACCTACCGCGAAGTCTCTGCCGTGGATGTGCAGTTTGAGTCCACGCCGCGGGAGTTCTGAAAATGACAAATTGTTTATGTCTTATCAACGCCAAAGTGAGTTTTTTTCATTTCTATTTAACACATCTTCCCTCGCCGCTCTGGATATTGAAAGAAAAAAATCATTTTCGTAATCGTTTGCATAAGCTCCAACGACTGTTAAATTTGGGATAAATATTGTTTTTTTAAACGATCATCGCTACATGTTCTAAGAGGACCAATATAGAGATTTGTCCACTGTCTAGTGCAAGTAGGAGATCATTTGTTACCTTTAACAGGGTGGTCTCTGTGCTGTGAGAAAGTCTGTAGGCCGACTGATTGGGACTTAGAAGAGTGTTGTCATTAAGATAAGAAAAAAATTGTTTTAAGACAATTTTTTCAATGACCTTAGACCTACGTGTGACTAACTTTGTACATCAAGCAAAAACTTTGTACTATATAAATAAAATACTCACAAGTAGTACTAGTAGGCAGCTTTTTCATGTATGCAATAATCTCAGACGGAATAGTAAGGCTGTGGCCCTTCCTTCTGTATATCCGTTGCATCAGCAACCAGATATATTTTGTAATTTTTTTACAAACAAAATTGCTGACATTAGGGCTGAGCTTGACAGAACAATTTTACCCCCAACTAATGTATCTTCCTCTTTTGCTGTGAATTCTTGCTTTGAAAAGTTCCACCCTGTTACGGAAAACGAGGTCAAATCTGTTATTCTAAAATCTAAACCAACGTCATGTTCTCTTGATCCAATCCCCACTCCATTATTTGTTGAGTCATTAGATCTTTTACTCCCAACAATAACGCATATAGTAAATGAGAGTCTAACATCTGGTACTTTTCCAATGGTATGTAAATCTGCTGTAATAAAACCCTTGCTGAAAAAGCAAGGGTTAGATCAAAATAATTTAAACAACTATCGACCAGTATCAAATATTTCATTTCTGTCTAAGGTCATTGAAAAAATTGTCTTAAAACAACTTTTTTCTTATCTTAATGACAACACTCTTCTAAGTCCCAATCAGTCGGCCTACAGACTTTCTCACAGCACAGAGACCACCCTGTTAAAGGTAACAAATGATCTCCTACTTGCACTAGACAGTGGACAAATCTCTATATTGGTCCTCTTAGATCTTAGTGCTGCTTTTGACACCGTCGACCATCAAACATTACTAAAAACCATGCAACATTACTTTGGGATTTCTGGCTCAGTTCTGGCTTGGTTTCAATCATACATATCTAACAGATCACAAGTGGTATCAGTAGATGACTGTATCTCTTACAGAGCTGACTTGGTTTATGGTGTGCCTCAAGGCTCCGTTTTGGGTCCGGTACTTTTCGTGCTGTATACAAGGCCACTACTTCTACTGCTCGAAAAGCATTCAGTTAAAAGCCAATCATTTGCAGATGATACTCAACTTTACACTCACACGGATCCCTCTGATATTGACTTCACTGTCCAATTGATGCAGGAGTGCATTGGTGAGGTAAAGTCTTGGATGACTCTAAGCAAGCTCAAACTGAATGATAATAAGACAGAAGCACTGCTATTCTGTAACAATAAATCCCGCAGTACTTTGATTCTTCCAAATTCTATTCAGGTGGCTAGTTCTGATATACTGTTCACAACATCGACTAGGAATCTTGGCTACATTATTTCTGACAACATGTCTATCAACAACTTCATCAATCACATTTGTCGCTCTGCCTATACTGCCATTCGTCAGATCAGTTCAATCCGTCATTACTTAACAGACAGTGCAACAAAAACTCTAGTCTGTTCTCTTGTTCTAGCTCGTATGGATTACTGCAATTCTCTTCTGTCAGGTGCGCCAAAACAATGCATTGAAAAACTACAGAGAGTTCAAAATTCAGCTGCAAGATTAGTTCTAAGGGCAAAAAGACATGACCATGTTACTCCGCTACTTTACTCTCTTCATTGGCTACCTATACAAGCCCGAATTGATTACAAACTGGCCGTTCTGTGTCACAACTTCTTTTCTGACTCATGCCCTTCATATCTTACTGAACTTTTGTCAGTCTACTCACCAAGTCGTCAGCTACGCTCCTCTGCGGATACACGCATTCTCTGTGTTCCTAAGATAAGAACTAAAACATTTGGCGAAAGGTCATTCTCCTTTTGTGCAGCCAAACAATGGAATTCTCTTCCATTACACATCCGTAGCATTTCAACTGCTAAGTCATTTAAGACTGCACTTAAGACACATCTTTTTAAAATTTATTTTCAAAAATAATAAAACCACATTTCTGTAATTGATTAGCATAGCTGATGTATTGAGTATACCGTATTGTTATTAATGTAGTTAATATGCTATGAATGTTTCTTTTTATTTATATATGTATTTTTGTTTCCATGTAAAGCGCTGTGAGCCTGGCTCCTTGCTGGGATACAGCGCTATATAAATCATCATTTTATTATTATTATTATTATTATTATTATTACATGTGCATCTGTTTAAGAGTAGTAAAAATGTCTGAAAGATATGCATGCAAACTTTATTTAAGAAGAAAACAGAAAATCTCATTTAAAAATAATTAAATATATAAACTGACACAATATCCACCTTTATTTTAAGTAAATTTCGACTAATAATAATAATAATAAAATGATAATTTATATAGCGCTGTATCCCAGCAAGGAGTCGGGCTCACAGCGCTTTACATGGAAATAACAATACATATTTTAATAAAAGAAACATTCATATCACACTAACTACATAAATGACAATACGTTATGCATCAGCTACGTTAATCATTTAATGAAATACTGTTCTGATGTCTCTTAAATGACCTCCATAGCAAACGTATCTTCACCGTAAAGCTGTATTAGGAATACCTTCCACGCTTTCAAAATTAATTCTCTTGATGTTGGTGGTAGGTTTGAAAAAATGAAAATTAAAAAAAAAATATGTCTCTCACCCAATCAGCGCTGCTTTTATAAAACTAACCTGTCGATATCTCAGATAAGACGAAACACTCATCTTTATTGGCGTAGCAGATAAAGACGTCATACTTAAAGTCCCCCTGATTGGTCAAGTTCTTCCTGTCCATGACAATACGATAAGCCATGTAGTAAAGATAACGCAGCTTCCAGCGGAACCTGAGGAAAATAGACAAAAAAATTGCAATGACGTCATATCTTGACAGCCTGAATAAATATGAATGGGTGGGGAATATGGTGAAAGCCAAGGGCGCTATTTTTATGGGGGACAGCTCAACAACTCAGCGTGTTGTATAAAGTACTATTTCTGAAGTTCGGTTCTGGAAGTTTTTTGTTCATGAATGACATCCCCGATTGCACAGTTAAAATAAACGAATATTACATTTTGTTGAGCCTTCCGTTCACGAAGAGCAGCAGTCGATCATCGTCGACGTCTGCGATTCTTCCAAAGATATATCCAACACGCGAGAGAATTCCAGGCGTCCCAATTATGGGTCAGCCTCTCCAGCATTTTCCAGCTTTGGACAAGTCTTCTGTTGCCTGCCTCTTGCTTTTAGCGCCAGGTTTTTCTTGGGCAACTTCGTTTCCATTCTACTAGAGTTCTAGTTCAGGGCTTGCCTAGTTGTATTGGAATCATGTTTTAGTAGATTGTGGCCAATTCATCATCATGTCTTCTGTAAAATCTCTTTATCCTCAGCCACAACTTTGGGTTGCTGATTTCTTCCGGCCAGTAAACCCCGAGAATCTTTCTTAGTCGCACACAAAGTTAATAATGATTAAATTCTGGTCAGTTCAACTATCGTTGTTATTCATATCTTGGTTCTATATAACAGCAACGGGTTAACCATGGCTTTGACGATCTTTATTTTTAAATTGCTGAAAATTTCCTTCCAAATCCTATCCTAACATCCGATCTGTCCCACCTTGCACATCTACCAGGTTAACAAGATAGAAAACAATATCCACGTCCTGGAGTGCTTCTCATTCTGACATAATGGGTGTTGTACGGATGGCATTAACCTTGAGGACTTTACTCTACCCTTTGTGTTTATTAAGACCCAGGCTAGCAGAAGTGACTCCAACAATCTTTTTTTCTTTCCTCCAGCATCTATTGGGTTGTGTGTGAGAGAACAGCAAGATCATCAGCAAAGTTAGGGTCAACAAGTTATCCTACAAGGTCTATTGGATACCACTCAATTTCTTCAGTGTGTAGTATTATAAGCCACAAGAAACTATTTCATTAAAAAAAACTTGAAGAAAAAAAAAGAAAATAAATGATCTGGTAAAAGGAGGCGATGAATCTATCAAAGAAAACCTCACTGACTCTAACCGGTTCTCTTGTTTGTCATGTTTACCTCTGAGGTCATGTTCTCTCTGAGATCATGTTTACCTCTGAGGTCATGTTCTCTCTGAGGTCATGTTTACCTCTGAGGTCATGTTCTCTCTGAGGTCATGTTTACCTCTGAGGTCATGTTTACCTCTGAGGTCATGTTTACCTCTGAGGTCATGTTCTCTCTGAGGTCATGTTCTCTCTGAGGTCATGTTCTCTCTGAGGTCATGTTCTCTCTGAGGTCATGTTCTCTCTGAGGTCATGTTTACCTCTGTGGTCATGTTCTTTCAAATGCAATAATATAAGTTGAAGCAACCACCATTTTGTGTTAAATGAAGTTACATAACAATATGTAGTTTCAAACTTAGAAGCGTATTCCCTAATCTCCTATTATACAAAAGTTCTTCATGTGCTGGTAGAAGATGTTTTCCATGTTCTGATATACAATGTCCACATGTCCTGATAAGCAACATTCTCCATTTCCAAGAATTCAATATTCTTCATATTATGGTTTATGACAAATCTAATTTACCAGTTCTACAATATTCCGTAATTCATGTTACACACTCCTTCCCAATATCCTTGTCTAAAATCACCCAAATGTACTTTACACTTTTCCAATTTCCAAATCATCAATTCTAACAAAGAGGCATCAGAAAAAAAGTTTCCGGTAAGGGGGTATACTAGATCATCCAAATATAAGTAGCCTCAGTGTTTCGTCAACCAACCGTGGCTGCCAGTTAGAATTGTGTGTGTGTGTGTGTGTGTGTGTGTGTGTGTGAGAGAGAGAGAGAGAGAGAGAGAGAGTTGAAATGTGATCTCTTGACCTTTAAACTAATCGTATTTTAGAAATATGTCATTTTGAGGTCATGGAAACTTTCCGGAAGTAAATTGTAGTCATGCGCTTCCGAGTTTGATCTGTGTGAAGTCCATAGTGCGTTTTGGCTGGGAGGGGGGAGGGAAGATAAATCATTTATTTATAAAAGGGAATACAAGTTTGCGGTTAAACTTCTCATTGTTATGAGAATTTTAAAATGAAATTAAAAAAAAAAAAAAAAAGAATTTTTTTTTTGATCACCAAGTTTATTCCATTGTTAAGGTCTGGGTTAACGAAAATATTTGGAGTATGTAAATAAAGCTTCCAAAAGGGTCAGCTGCGGCGAAATTAATTTAAACATTTTTTGGGTAGAGTCCTCTTTATAAACAGACATCAGCCAATCCCTCAACATATTTCGGAGTCGAACGGATCGAAGCAATGATTTCAGGCCTTCGGTTGTAGAAAAAAAGAAAAATAATGAAGGCAAAAAAAAGACAAAAAAAAAAGACGAACCAATAGTTTTATGACAGGAGGAACCGACAGGATTTTGGGTGATGTTTCACTCCCTCCCTAATTGTCACTTGTGATCACAAAAATTTAGACCCCCCCCCCCAAGAATGACGTATTTCTTTTTTGAATACGAGCATAATTCAAACCAATATTTGGTATTTAAGTATGCCTTTAATGTAAGTATGAACTCTTTAATCTCAACACGCAAGGCCGGTCCTAGACAACTGCAGCCTATGCGGCCTCAGTGGACCCCGACCTTACATAGGCCGACTTATCTTAATTTTCCTTTATTATCCTTATTAATTCCACATCCTTACACAAAACTGGGCACCGCGAAAACAATTCGGCATACAAAGCCGCATAGGGCACCGGCATTGCTAAGACCGGCCCTTGTAAGACGCGTGAAGCCATTTCGAGCAGCATTAAATAAATTGAAAGCATACAAAAATTTAAGTAGAACTTTTATTTAAATTTGATCTTACGTCAAATTTCCTAAACACTCCACTCCCTCTCCTCATATATCGTCACAAATGTGTGACCCCCCCTTTCCGGAGGGGCATGACGTAATTAATGGATTAAAGTAATCAAATAATTAAATACGTTTGTTAAAATTGACTGTAGTAAGAGCCACGGTATATAATGGACAAGTGAGCCTATCGCCAAGACAATTTGGTGAAGCCGAAGCTAATATTTTTTAAAGATATTTTATTACAAGCAAAATACCCGTGCTCAGATAAATTAATTTAGTGATATAAAAAAATTAGTAGGATGTAATTTCTTTATCAAGTCTTTCAAAACTCCGAAAAAACTTTCGTATCCAGATATTTGTTAAAAAATATATAATATGGGAGTTGGGGTTGATTAAGTAAGGGGATATTGAAGCAATGATCATGTTGTCAAAGATGTGAAGTAATGGTGTAAAGAAGTGCAAAAGTATTGGTCTAATGGAGAGCAGACGGAATGGTATATGGGCTTAGCCCAAACATTGATTGGTAAATCCACATTTTATCATGGGACTTACCTGTAGACTATGCCAAAAATGATAACAGAGAATACACACAAGTTGCAGAGTAGGACGATGAGGAACAGCATGTAATGACTTGTGCACACATGCTTCAGTCGTTTGAGATCCCTTCCATACTGATCCTGTATGACTTTGTACGACGTGTCCGGGTATGAGCACATGTAGAACGGGAAGGTCTTGGCGAAGGCCTGCGAGTTGACCATCCACTGAAGAAAGTCAAAGTTGTCGCAATCGCAATGGAGCGGACAGTGTGACAGGTCTACGTCCACCCCATGGTCCGTGTCCTGGTTCAGACGATCGATGTGAGCCCGTATGTGCCCTGGTAGGCTTGTTATCTCTGTGTTGGTCAGCGTCAGCTGCATCAAGTTGGACATGTGGGAGATGACCATGTCAAACTTCCACATCCTGTTCTGGTGCATATCGAGAGTCTGAAGCTGGTCGAGACCTTTAAACAAAGACGAGGGCAGCCAGGTCAGTTGGTTGTGGGACAGGTCCAGGTACTGAAGGCTTCTCAGGTTATTAAAAGGAGAGAAATCGTCATTCTGACTCGCGAAAGACACGTTAAGGTTGTTATAGGAAAGGATTAGCTTCTCCAGCGACTTCAAGTGGCTGAAAAATGTCAATGACATTTCACGCACCGAGCAGTAGGACATGTCTAGATGCTTCAGTTTGTCGATACCCGTGACAGGACCTTTCAGGACAGGTAAAAAGTTCATGCTCAGTCTTAAATACTCAAGCGAGTTGTTCTTGTAGAATGAGATCTCAGAAAAAATGTACTTGAGTCCTGATAAGGACAAATCAATCTCAGTAAGTCTTGGAGGAAGGTTTATCACGAGTGGGGATATTTCGTTGGCTTTTATGACGTCAGAACTATCAGAGCCTCTAAAACTCGCAAGGCCGTCCATATGTTCGAATCTTCGCGGAATGTTGGTTAGGAACGTTTCACCGTTCACCATAAGAGTCTTCAAATTCTCCAGCAAGGTCAGATTTTGGATGTAACTCCCGAAGATTAACCGGTTGTTTCCCACATCAAGAAACTTTAGACCTTTTGAGAGCATGGGAAATATATCCGGATCGACGGACTCAAAACAGTTCTCCCTTGCCTCGAGGTAGACCAGAGATCTCGGGAGTATATCAACGAGGGTGCTGTTGACGGTAATTGCTAGGGAGTACCGTGATATGATAGCGTTCGCGTAAAGAAACTTAAGATTTGAATACTTCAAAGGTGCCATCACTCTCAGAAAACTTCTGAAACCCATCTTGTGATTGTCTTGGATGTCAAGCAACAACAGCCTCTTCAATGGCGCAAAAATGTCATCCGACAACGAGTGCAGGAGGATTGAACAGTTGCTTATGACGAGGGTTGTTATCTGGTCAAGGTTTTCAAAGCTCAAACCCCTTACATTTGTAAAGTTGCAGATTCCATCGAACCCTGATAAAACCAAACTTCGCAGTGACGTCATGCCCCTGAAAGCCTCCCCAAAAGTTCGGTTGTTCAGGCCATCCATGCACAAAACTCGAAGTGATATCAGATTAACCAGCTCCATTTCCGGATAATCGTAATCTGTAGCATTTCGCAACTTGTTATTCATCTGGATGTTTAAGTACATCAGTGCTTTCAGGGGACTGAACACGCCTTTTGGGAATGCTTTAGGCATCTCTAACTGGTTGTCTCTCAAATTAAGGTATACCAGTTTGTTCAGGCCGATGAAAGAGTCGGAGTCTAGGCGACTTAAGTTATTGGCCTCCAGCGTCAAGATGTTAAGATTCGTGTAACGTTGGAACGTGCCGTTCAGAATGGACTCTATCTTGTTATGGGAGAGGTTCAGAAACGTTATGTCCGGTGATAGATGATAGGGCACTTCCGTCAGACCAAGATATGAGCAGTGGGCGGAGGTTATCACCTGAATGCAAATCAGGTTGTAAAAATCAGGCTTAAAAAGTCTGTTGATATTGCCTGGTTGATTCGATACCGCATCGAGTATAAAGATGTCTTCTGTATCTGAATCATAAGAGATTGTTTCATTCTGCTCAACGGTCCATTTACCATCGATGAGTTGATCGAATTCTTTGGGAATCAACTTTGAGTGGAGAGTATGTACGACGTTTGAAATAGTGATGGTAAACAGCAGACATCTGGCGAGTGTTGATTGATATATAGTGGACATTTCAAGGTTAGTTTTGATGGACTAGTTTCATTTTATTTAAACAAGTATTGCGTTTAACTAAGCATAACGCAGACACCTTTCTCACGGATGTCTTACCATTCCTTGGAATGAGTTCTACGTCAGCCATTTCATTAGAACTGATTAAATACTCTCATGTCTTAGTAACATAATGGCTCCATATAAATTAAATTAAGTACGTTTACATTTTAAAATGATTGTCCACGTTGGAATAAAATGAATGTAGTTTGCACACAGAGTCTTGACCCAAACCTCCACAACTCAACGAATTTATCCCATCAAATTGTATCGGGGAAATAAAAAAAGTGTCAAGAATCAAACAAATTGGTGAAGGCAGATTTTCAGGATGCAACCTTAATGTAAAAAGATTTTAATTGAATGTGAAAATAAAAGTATGTATCCTTTTGAATTCAGCACTACGTCATTGTTTAACAGTCTTAGTAAAACAGCTCTTTACCAACATTTGAATCCATCGAGTCTTACTTCTATCGCATTTATCACTCGCTACACCAAGTGAGTCAAAGAGAAGTGTGTTTGGCCAGTAAAACAGAAACATTGAAACAACCCATGTACCCTTTGAAATACAACACTTGAACGGAAAGGGGGGGGGGTAAAAAAATCCCCCACTTCAGTTGACACAGTCCTACAGTAACGACAGGATAACACAGACCACTCAGACTTTGAACAGCTTCCATCTCATCACACGAGACACGGGTTATTGGAACACGCTACTCATTGCCATCTTTTTCTGTTCTTATTCATCGTATTCAGAGCATTTACCCTTAAAAAGCGGATTTTCAGGATATGAATTTTCATTTCATACCTTTATGTATGTTATCATCTATATGTACAGCGCTTTGAGTCCAGGTTATTAATGGGATACAACATTATATAAATTATCCAATTACTATTATTATTATTTTTGTAATTAAAAAATAAATTCACTGAATCTAATATGTTTCTTGTGAACTTTGTCCCAAGAATTCAACCTTTACGACATCGCCCTGCTAGATACCATATTACGACATCGCCCTGCTAGATACCATAATGTTTTCTGATAAACGTTTTCTATCAAACTAACAACACAATATGCCCATAGTATCGATACTTATTTGCTAAATATTTTTTGATGACAATAAAACTTTCTCCCAATCTATTTAAAAGCTACCCAATATTTCCTTTTTTTTTGTTTTGTTATTAATTAACTTATCTGTTTTATATCAATATGTCTTAAACGCGATACAAGGCTATTGTTCCAACTGCGTTAGATTTTCTTTTTATATATCTAAACGGAACTCAAATTTATGGTTCTTTGTATATTTAATGTTTCACATGATATTTTAAAACATGTCGTCTGTTCATATTTCAAACTTTCAATTTTCCAATAATTTCATCCATATCAGAGGCTCAAATCTCTGGCTAGTTTATCCCAAAAAACCTTCGCTTCCATCTTATTTTCTCCGTGTTGTGGGTACAACATGTATGTGTTGTTCCGTATGTGGTACAGCAGGTCTCTGCCCAGCTCGTTGTTGGGTATGGATTCTTTCAGTAAGAACACGAGCACCGGTCTCCCAGTGTGGACGGACTCCATGTTGGCCATCTGGACAAAGATAATAAATTATCATTGTTATTAATTTAAATAACTTTATTGTCTAGTGGATTTCTCAGACTAGTTAATATAAATAATAAAAGTTGATGAACAACTTTGAATAGGTTTTAGAGTTACTCTTGTTATTAATAATGTTGTTTTTTTATATCGTGACTAGCCAGAGTAAAGATTTGGTTTCGTTGGTTAAAGTCAATACACAACCAGAGAAGCTTGATATTATTAAAAAAAATAAAGAGAATTAAATGTGTCCCCGAAACTACACTTAGTTACTGTAATTTTTAGACATTTTAAGTAGTTCCTAAGACGTATTGTTTTTTTAAAAAGTTTTATACGCATAGCAACTCTCGTTCTTGGAAAGGGCCGACCACACCTGAGAAAAATATAGATTTAAAAATATTCGCAAAAAAATGTAAAATAAGCAAAGACATATTAAAAGTAAGCGGTCAGTGCAGCAACATAATGACGTCCTTCGACCATTTAAGCAACTAAAAAAATTAAATGTATAGAGTTAAAACAAAATCAATTACCTGTAACTCATAGCTGCACCAGGTGCTCGCCAACAAGTTCCGTGTGAGAACCACTAACGTCTTCCGACTCTCCTTGACGGCAGTCACGATGTTGGAGGCGATGAAATCTCCAACGACAAAGTCTCGTCCGTGAACGAGGAGCTTAAGTCCTCGGGCAGACAACTCTGTGGAAATAACATACTGTGTACGAGACTATTTGATTGGAGAAAGAGACCGGGGATAAATCACGAGTCTACATGGGGGATGTGTAGTACCAAGCTTTGTTTCGGTTACCGCTTTACCGAATGTCACTTCAGACATGCTTAGCTCTTGTGACATATTAAGTGTCACCGATTAATATAATATAATACGTCATGAAATCTGCATTTTTAGCTTCACTCAACCAAAGTTTACCCAACTGACTTGCCACGAAATTTCATTTATAATCTTAACTAGCCAACAAAATTGGCGCTTTACTGAACTGCATTCTCGATACCGTTTCACGGAGTTTTCAAAATCATTTTTTGAATTCCATTCTTCACTCCTCAAAGAGTTTATATTCAAAGCTCACAACGCTTTACATAAACATAATAACATACATATAAGTATTGATGCATTCAATAAAAAAAAGTTCATGTCCTAACAGCCACACAATAGCTACGTTTATCGTCAAAGAAATTTTTCATTAGCTTTGAAAGTAATGCTGGAAGAGATGTGTCATATGTCTTTATTGCAGTTTTGAAGGCCTTAGTGGGCTGAATACTGCGGATTTGTAATGGTAGAGAATTACATTGTTTGTCGGCACAAAAAGGGAAAGACCTTTAGCCCCATGTTTTAGTGCGTGTCTTATGAACAGAGAGAATACATGTGTCTGGTCTGCAGAAGAGCGTAGCTAATGAGTGGTGAGTAGACAGAGAGAAGTTCGGTAAGATAGGAAGGGCCTGAGGCGAAAAGGAAGTTGTGATAGAGAACATAAAATTTCTTATTTTTTTGGGCTTCTGTAGGTAGCTAATGAAGTGAGTAAAGTAGTGGATTAATATTGTTGTGATTTTTCCTTTTTAAATTTAAAAAAAAAAAGACCTAGCCTGGCAGCTGAATTTTGATCTTTCTTTAGTTTTTCAATGCATTGAATCATGCTCTTCACTTCCCTATTCCCAAATTTTGAAATTTGGTATCATTTCTAAATTTATAACTTACAAGAGTGTAACCTAACTCCTTAAGGGATATATTTAATACGTAAAGTCCTGTTTCATTGAAATTATACAACCAGGAGAAAAACAATCAACAACAAGATGGTATTTCTATTGGAAGTTCGTACCCATTTAGAATTTTCTCGCACGCCTTTCAAAAAAACTCCTCTGTTTTGGGATCCAACAGCTCAGAGAAAGACCTTTCTCGGAAATTTTTTCCCTTAAAGCAAGATCATTTGTGAAATGAGATGAAATAAAGTAGTTGAATGAATTTGTAGAATGCATTTTTGCGTTGTTTTTTTAAAAACAATTTTAAAAAATTGTTATTGAAAAAATTGATCTTCAATAGCAATTTACTAGTAAAATAATTACATATTTTACTTTTACTGAAAACGATACATCCGTTAAATTCTTATTGTTTAGGTATCTGAAATTGGATACCGTTACCCAAATCATAATATTTTATAAATAATATTTAGAGTTAAAGCCCCAAGAATTGATCTTGAGTCATGATCCTTGTGTTTAAAATGTTTGTCTACGATTCAGAAATCGAAAGAAATTGGTACACGTTAACTGCGACCATGTTACTGACACCGACAGCCAAACCCTAGAGAGAGAATACTTCGTTAGACGACAAGTACGTCTTTCACTTTTATCCTTACCTCGAGAAATGTCATTCATTACGAAATCCTCGTCTTTGGCCGCATATGAAATGAAGACATCGTACCTGAAGTTGTCTTGGTCTAGAGGCGCGTGTTTCGCTTTGAGTTTGATGTACGCGGCGTAGTAGAAATACCGGATCTTCCAGCGATACCTGTACGGATACAGAAGAAGCTTTAATCTTCTGTATAGAAAGAGTGCCTGTAACAGATGAGATAAGAGAATGAATGCAGGAATTGAATGCATTTTCTAAAAATCCCTGCGTTGTGCAGGTAACCGGAATATTCTTGAGGACCTCGGTGGGTACAAGTTAGAAATCATTACCAAGTTACACGTATTGTTACATGTATTGTTACACGTTTTGTTACACGTATAGTTACACGGATTGACACACGTATAGTTGCACGTATTGTTACTTACATTGTTACACGTATTGTTACACGTTTTGTTACACGTATATTTAATGGTTTCTATTCAGAGAAGATTTTACGTACATTTTAGCCGATTCAAATATTTTTTTATAGTTTACATGGGATTCTTAGCTAAAAGAGCTATAACCTTCTTTCCCCCACTTCCCGAAATTATTTTTGCATTTTGGCACTGACATAGAATATCTGACTTCAAAAGTGCCCCCATATATCAGATAGCTAAGTGCCCGTTAAGTCTAATTCTGCCCTGCTTATGATTTTATAACATACATTTATTCTCTAAATTTGAAGTGCCTAATTTTAATTTATTATTTTCTTAACTGGTCTCAAAAAATAATGTAATATGTACGTAAGGAGAGCATCAGAGATATTAATATATTTTATCAATCTAACCCCAAAAATGTGTTAGTTCACAGGTACATGTTACATTCAAAAAGATTCATTCAACTTTGAGTCTGATTTGTCAACATATAATACATAGCTGTCATTGCCGAAGCAACTGATCACTGGTTGGTTAAGAGAACACAATTTCCTCTTAACGACGGCGCTGGAAAATTGTTAGAACTGAGCTATAATACTTGACTGGCCACAAACACACAGAAATAACCTATTTGATGTATGGCATAGAATATTTAATAAAAAAACAACAACAACATAACCTCACCTGTACAGTATAAAACCCATAACCTCACCTGTACAGTATAAAACCCATAACCTCACCTGTACAGTATGAAACCCATAACCTCACCTGTACAGGATACCGGCTACCACGAACCCCAGCATGCAGACCGTCGCTGATAGGACACATAAGAACATGGGCACGTGCTGGGCACAAGTTCTCTTCAGCGTCATCAGATCCTTGCGATAGGAGTCGTCGATACTTATGGTGGACTCGTCGGGATATTTGCACATGTAGTTGGTGAAGCTCTTGTCGAAGGCGCAGGAACTCACCATCCACGACAGAAATTCCAGATGCTCGCAGTCGCACTGCAAGGGGTTGAAGGAGATGTCGAAGATAACGCCCTTGTGTAAGCACAGTTTGTTGATGTGATGACGCACGCTGGGGGGGAGGCTGCTGAGCTGGGAGTGGCTGAGGTTTACGAGCTTCAGGTTGTTAAGGTGAGAGATGTTGAAGTTGAACTGCCACATGCTGCTGCGGTCCATGTACAGATTCTTAAGGTTTGCCAGTCTGTCAAAGATATTCTCGGGAACTTGGTTAAGGTCATTGTTTGAAATGTCGAGCTCTTCCAGTTCCTTGAGGTCGTCAAATATGTGTGAGTCACTTTTATTTTCCGCAAAGAAATCCCTAAGCTTGTTGGTACCAAGCATCAAGTGCTTCAGCCCAGTCAAATTACGAAAGAAACTCCTATGCATCGCGTTGATCGAGGCAAATCTTAAGTCCAAGTATTGGAGTTTATCAAGGCCTGTTATTGGTCCCTGTAATACTGGGAAGATATTGTCATTTAACTTCAAACACTCCAAAGAGTTATTCGGGTCCACTCTAATGCTTGTCAAAATGTAATGGATACTCAAAGAATCCATGGCGATCTGCTGCAAATTAGGAGGCAGTGTGATATTAAATGACGTGTGAGGCTCCAAGCTGACATCGCTGTCGTCATCAAGGTAGACAGTGTCGTCATCTTCACGATATGACGTCCTCTCAAAGAGTGTAAACGTGGGCGGATGGTAGTAGCTGTCTGGAAGATGGGGAACAACTGCCTCGCCGCTGAGCTTTAAGATTTTCAAGTTTTTCAGATAAAACAAGTCTTTGAAGTACAGGCCGTACATCAAGCGATTATTTCTTAAATCAACGTAGCTCAAATTTTCTGGAGCAAAACGCAAAGCCCCATGTTGTATTAACTCAATACCATTACCCGCGGCTTCGAGATATTCCAACTTTACCGGCAGGCTTGTAATAGTTTCGTTATCTATAGCGACGCCCCGCGAGTAAAACGGTTTGATGTAATTCACTATCAAGGTAGTGATGTCTGAGTGTGTCAAACTCGGCAATACACGTGTCAGTCCGTTCATACCAATGAAGTAATTGAAGCTAAGGTTGAGACTCTTTAAATGCTGAAGGGGTTCAAAAGCGTAAGCACAGATGTAACGAATGCGGCAAGTGCTGATGTCAAGATAGACCAGTTGAGTCAAATTGATAAATGAGTCATTCCAAAGTGTGTACAGCCTACAAAATCCCTGCACGCGTCCTTCCAGTGTTAATTTTTTTAGTTGATTCATATTCTGTAACCCTTTCAAAGTTTTTTTAGAACCGTCCATAAAAAGTTCTTGCAAATTTTTAAGGTCCTCCAGCATCTCACCAAAGGTCAAATGTGAGAAGAAATATTTATTTTTTCCCAAGCGCAATGATTTGAGTGAAGGCAAATGTCTGAATATCGCATTGTGTGTGTCGTTGTTTGGTGTTACGTTGTTTTGTTGTAGATCCAACGTCTCCAGTATCGAATTATTAACAACGAAATATTCGTCGATGAATTCAAGGCCGTTATTAGAGAGATTTAAAAACGTCAATTGTTCATATCGGCAAAATGCGCATGTGGGCAAACATTTTATGTTGTTATTGGAGAGATCAACATAGGTAACATTTGCAGGGAGGTCATCCGGAATTAAGTCCAATCCTTGAGATGAGCAGTTGCATTGCGTCCCCTGGCATCGACAGCCTGAGGATGACCAATGCGTGATTGTCCACTCACTGTTGGTCGATACATCATCCCCACCACATATCTGGCGAGATTCTTGTGATGTAAAATGACTTCCTCCATAGATCGCAAAAGAGCTCTCCCTAGAAAGAGTGACGTATGTTTTCTGACCATCGAGGACAATCTCAGCGTCTACAGACATCACACAACATATCATAATGATACACAGCGCTGTTTTCGAAAAGTACGTATTATCCATGGTAAACAGACTGCGATTGTCTGGGGAGGGTAGAAATCATATTTCAGTCATTTTTTATTCAATTTGCCTATGTCAACAAGCCAGGAGTATGAAATCTTTCCTTTTAACAGAAAAATATGTTCAAACTATTAATTTTTTTACAGGTGTATACATGGCTTATGTTTTGCTCTAAATATATATACATGCTAAGCAGTGTTAAAAAATGTTCATGATCTTGTGAAACAAACATTAACAGTTTTCTTCCCTTACAAGTGGGCTTAGTTTCTGGGATGCTATTGTTTTTGGTGTAAACAAAAATGACTTTTCATGTATGTTCTTAATGTTATTTAAGTACCTAAAGAACTGATACTACTGGCCCATTTAAAATAAAACATCATGT
This sequence comes from Radix auricularia, assembly GCA_002072015.1. Taxonomy (NCBI): domain Eukaryota; kingdom Metazoa; phylum Mollusca; class Gastropoda; family Lymnaeidae; genus Radix; species Radix auricularia. Next base: position 372,931 of record MUZC01004416.1, on the reverse strand, counting down.
GAAGTTTAGAAAATCTCTGTTAAGAAAGATTTATTTGTCAACGAAAGTTGGCCTGTTGGTCAACATTTAATTCCAAGATGAATCTTGAGCCATTCAACATTTGACATTCAACATATGACATTTAACATATGACATTTAACATATGACATTCAATTAACAGTATTAGGAAGTTTTAAGCATGACATTTTTTTCAAATATAGCTTTAACTGTAACAAACTTTAACTGTAACAAACTTTAACTGTAACAAACTTTAATTGTAACAAACTTTTATTGGTTAAAAAGGATGGTGAAAATTATCCTATGAATTTTTATTTAAAAAGAATAAACAAAAATAATATATAAATATAAATCAATAAATAAAAATAAGAAATCATTACAGCACAATTTTTCCTGGTTGCATCACAGAATGTCAAAACAAATTATACAAAATACTCAATATCTAATAAAAACATAACTGTCATGCAAGGACATTTAACGTTTGAACACTCTCATCTCCTTAACACTGAAAATTATACTCGAGGCTTGAGTTATAAAATCTGTCGAGCCTCAACCTCTCAACGTTCAAATATAAAATAAATACCGTATACACTCTGCCAGGGTTGTTTGTTACAAGAGAACTTGTTTTCGCCTCGTTTGACTGTGTTGAGAAAGAGTGTGATCAGTAACTGTCCTGCTCCTTGGGCCTTACAGGCAGGAAATAATTTAATCATTCATCAGCCTCACTGGACTTTAGATCTGGTTCGTTCACAAAGCCGTGGGTCCTAAATGGCGCTATGGGGCGTGAAGCTGTTAAAGATATTCTATTTCCTGTTTGAAAGGAATTATTTTCTCATCACGATCAAGTAATCCCTTAATATAGAATGGATGACTATTTTAGATCCCCAATTAGTTTCATTCATACGTTTTCTCATTGAGGCAAATTAAATACTTTCTTAACAAGTAGCCGGGGTGGGGTGGGGGGGGGGCTAATATGGCTCAGAGATTAGGATGCTAAAGATAAGATTAAAAAATAGAGGAAAATATTAAAGGGTCACGGTGATTAGTCACATTATGGTTTCCGTTTGAGTGAACGACATAAAGTAAAATGGACTTGGTAGATGTAAACATCGATACAAATTTAAATGAATTCATCTATGGGGTTTAAGAGTGCGCACCTGTAAGTGGAAGGCCTGATAAGTTATTGTATGTTCCGACTAGCCCCAAGACGTGAAGGTAAAAGCCATATCTATCACTTAGAGAACGAGATAACAGATATGGACCGAAATTATCATCGGCCTTAAAAAGTCCTATACTTACACATCATTTACAGAAATATTTGGTTGACTTTAGGTTTTGGTCTCAAATAAACGTTGTATACTTATAGACGCATACAGGCAAGTCAGAGCTGATGAGTTAATCTTGTTTTTCTGAATACAAATTTAAATAGTAAATAAATAAACACACTCACCGGGAACACGGCCCATGCATGGCTTACCGTGCCAGTTGGCCGATAGCTGAACTGTGACTGAACCGTGCCAGTTGACAGATAGCTGAACTGTGACTGAACCGTGCCAGTTGGCCGATAACTGAACTGTGACTGAACCATGCCAGTTGGCCGATAGCTGAACCGTGACTGAACCGTGCCAGTTGGCAGATAGCTGAACTGTGACTGAACCGTGCCAGTTGGCCGATAGCTGAACTGTGACTGAACCGTGCCAGTTGGCCGATAGCTGAACTGTGACTGAACCGTGCCAGTTGGCAGATAGCTGAACCGTAACTGAACCGTGCCAGTTGGCCGATAGCTGAACTGTGACTAAACCGTGTCAGTTGACAGATAGCTGAACTGTGACTGAACCGTGCCAGTTGGCCGATAGCTGAACCGTGACTGAACCGTGCCAGTTGGCCGATAGCTGAACTGTGACTGAACAGTGCCAGTTGGCAGATAACTGAACTGTGACTGAACAGTGTCAGTTGGCAGATAGCTGAACCGTGACTGATACTCTGAGGGTGAAGCGATGTTTACAGATGGGCCACAGACAAATGACTCAGATATTATTCAATTTGATTTCAACCAATTATCGAGTTCAATTATTACTCATCTAAGCTGTCAATTTGATGTGTGAATACGTTATATTCTCTAGTTCTCTAGGTAAACACAATGTCATTCTAAAATTGTTAAATTCTGTAGCTAAACACGTTATGTTCTTCTGTTGAACACTTGTTACTCACTGCAGCTGAACACAGGCTACAATTTGGAGCCAAACACATATTACATTACATTCTTCTATAGGATACTTTTTACATTCTGTAGCTGAACACATTCGCATCTAAAGATAAATTTAAATTAAAGTCAGTTATAATTTTTTGTTTTTATGAATTTCCAGGGGGGGGGGTGAATAAAGACTTTTTGACATTTTCAGCTATATATATTTTGTTAAACACTTTTCAAATTTTTTTTCTGAAGAAGAATAGTACTATTTTGTCTAATTGTTTGCCCCAAATGGCAAACAATTTTATTAAGTTTCAATTTCCTTAAGTTTAAACTCTTGACATTTGTTTTTATTTTTCTCACTTTAATGAGCCTCTGTGATCGTTGAGTCAGTAGGTAGCCATTTTATGTCACAAACAGTCTTTCATGTAGTAAGAAAAAATTACTGAATGTTTTTAACGTTGATTTGAGTCAACAATTCAGTTTTTATTTTATTATTTTAATTTACTGAAAACTTATTTTTACACATATATATATCTCTAAATTTCAAGATTGTCAATAAATTTCATTACTGAGCTGAAAGTTGGATTTTCTTATAAATGAAGCTAAGTGTCAGGTCTCGTTGTCTAGGGTTTTGGCCTTACTCTCCACTGTCAACTGGTACACATAAACTGACACAAGTCAAGGTTAAACAATGCAATGTTTATTCCGTGGATGAACTGGCGAGTTCTTATAGGTCAACGCATATAACAAGTTTATGCAATTTCGGTATACAGCTCGTAATATATGTACACAATCTTCTAAACTTTCAGTACATGCACTTAAACACCACTCTAAGCCTCGGTTACAGCTGACCGATCTGTGTGCACTTCATGTCTCTCTCTCACTCTCTCTAACTCTGACTCTCCACTATCACACCTCGTTATATCCAACTGGTCTCAACTGACCCTTGAATGACCTCTCTTCTGTCCTCTGATCATACGCCCACGTGATCAGAGTTCAAAAACAATCATCCCCGTGAACTAGTGTTCACTCAGTCTAGACACATACACCCACAGTGATTCTCATACCTCTGAACTAAGCATACAAAAGAATAAAAAGCTCTATTTAATTTGTTTTCCAATAATTATGTCTCTGGGCTTGCCTTTGAGAAAGAAACCACAAAGACGGAACGATTAATTTTTTTCTCTATTGTTTCTTAAAAAATTAGTGCAAGCTACAACATTGACTACATGAGCTAAAGATAACTAAAATTTGGGTCATTGTATAAAATGGTGCAAACGAAATTATCATCTTACCACAAGACCACTACCACAATCATTGAAAGGGTAATTTCTAAACCATTATGTTTATTTACACAGAGCTCTTTGAACATGTCAACTCATATTGGGTATATAGGAAATAATGAGATTATACTATAAAATATTTTGTTAATTAAAATACAGTCGAAACTCGTTAAGTCGAACTAAAAGGGACCGTAAAAAATTCGAGTTCGGAAGTTTTTGAGCAAGGGAAAATGGCGTATCAAGCGCAGAGTTCGGCCGGTACCAAACAATTAATTCGATATAGGGAGGTTTTCGACTTGGGGAAGTTCGACTTAGTGAGGTCCGACTGTATATTAAAAAAAATTTTAAGAAGATTTTGGGAACCCAGATAAGTAAAAAATTAAACTCTATAGCATTCTGTTATTTTAAAAAATTCTTTTGATGAATTGTTTTATCTTGACTTTGTGTACGCATCACTTCTGACGTGGCCCAGAAGTTCTCTTCTCACCGTGATAAATCTTTAACCTCAAATCTTGTTGGAGACACAGGACGAGCGAGACAAAATTGAGCAGAAAAATAATAAAACTGTGCACCGTGGAACAATCTGATTTTAGCCTTCTCAATGACGTGTAGATTGGGGGGGGGAGTATGGGAATTTTTTTAGGTGCATTGGGGTAACTAAAGCAAATAACAGATATTTTGATGGATATTGCGGATGAACGATTTGTTGGGTGGGGGTGGGAGAGAGACTGTGTACACTTGCAGCAAAGTAACAAGCCCTTACACACAGACAGCAGGTTATTGGCGTGAATGTTGAAAGGTTAGTTCATCCCTTCAATTTGTTAGCCAACATTTTATCGTCGCCATTCAGGCAGAGTTTGAGAATTCAATCCCATACCTTACGGCTAGAAGAAACTTTTTGAATTTACCGATCTTAACAAAATATATTTAAATCTCTCGATTAAATCAAATTGAACTGACTTCCGTATACCACAGAAAATGAATGAGCGTAAGAGAACATAAGTAATACAAATATTTGCATCTCAGGTTTTTGGTTTTATAAAAATTTTTTTATATTATTTGTGTGTGTGTGTGTATGTGTGTGTGTGTGTGTGCGTGTGTTTGTCTTTTTTGTGTGTTGGTTAGAGCCAGGCATGGTGTAGCCGTTGTATATCTACACTATAACCTCAAATTACACTACTTGATTGTTCAATGTATTGTTCATTGGGGTGTTGGGCCCGTGTATATCTGTACTGTATATCCGTCTATTATTATAGTAAATCCTACAATCGTCTATTCAGTAAATAGAGTTTAATGTCAACAACATTACCTTATTGGATCAAGACTCATTTAAGGGGAGATTGTTTTGCATGTTTGAAAAGCTTTGGCGACAGCGATATTTTCTCACTTGATTTTGCATTTCATAGTTTTAATGTGTTATACATAAATTTTAAGCATTGTAATAAAGAAATAAACTGAAAAAACTAACAAAAAAACACACACACACAAAAAAAAAAAAAAAAAAAAAAAAAAAAAAGCAGTGACAACAATAACAAGTGATGTATTAATTTGTTTCTGTTAATAGTTTCGCGCATTTCACATTTAATTTGTAATCATTTGTATGCATATCATTTTCATCCATCTCCATTCATGACGATGAAGTCTTGTGATGTTTAGGAGCCATGTATAGATCAGGGAATGTGAAGTTACATTTTGGAACAATACTTTTCCAAGGAATCAAATCCGTATATGGGGTCTGAACTTTGTGGGTCTTACTAGGACCTAGTTTTCATGCTTAATCTCAATGTGTCCAGACAAACAAATAAATATCAGTAATGGGGAGTTTTATTCTCAACTCAACTCCTCTATAATAATTTTCTTGTTGAGCCACCCAAGAGCCCGGATAATTCAAACAAAAAATATGGACAATTCAATATTTGAACCGAAATGAAGGTAAAAAATTTTTGAAGTTATAAAATATACGATATATTAGAGAATTAAACAATCGGTTTAAATAATAATAATAATAATAATAATAATAATAATAATAATAATAATAATAATAATAATAATAATAATAATAATAATAATAATAATAATAATAATTCTGAATTCTTACCGTTACTTTTCTTTTAAAAATAGTCATTTAAAACTTTTAAACTCAAAGATTTCAATAAAAATTACACGAAATTATCTAACTTATTATAAATCAACTGAATACTGACTAAACCTCCAAGGTTCGTTTTGACCATGTGCGAGATAACAATAGATAGCTCTCGCCACTCACTTGCCTGGTCAGTTAAACTGGTTCATTCAGTTTGTAAATCACCATCGCCTTGCTGGGATACAGCGCTATATAAATTATCAATTTATGAATATAATATTATAAACGGATAAATAAATTAATAAGTTAAAAGCTTAGAAAAGAAAAAACGCTTTTTAGGGCACCGGCCCCAAAATGAGTGATAATTTAATTGTTTTTTATTGCCATTGTTCTAAAGGCCCCAAGCTCCGAGTTCACTGCCCTAAGTTAATACAGGCTCTTACGTTTTTATACTAAGTTCCTCATTATTTAACGCTTAACTAATCTTTATATGGCGAATATATGGGAACAAATTACATTTATGGGCCTCTGAAAGGGGCGGGTCAAGATTGTACCCCGGCTGCAATTCTCCCTGGGGCCCAGTCCATCCACCTTTATTAAACAATATAATAAGTTTGGGGCCTTTAAATCATTGGGGGCCCCTGGCTTTAGTCCTATCAGCAACCCCCTTAATACGCCAACGTCCCATGGGTCCTCTCAGTGCAAGATGTATATTTCAAAAAACCTTTTCATTTAATTTTAGTTTCATCGTGGATATATTTCTCAAGATCGTTAGAAATTGAATGGGAAAAATTTATTAAACATGTATGAAAAAAGACATTAGCCCATAGCCCGTAATCAATTTTTCAAGTCATTTGCCAGTTTGTTCCAAAACATTTTCGTCTGCAGCATTTCTTCTTCGTTTTGTGGGTAAAGAATGTAAGTATTATTCCGTATGTGGTACAACAAATCTGAACTCAGTTCATTGGTAGGAATGGATTCTGTCAGTAAGAAAACCATCACCGGTCTCCCAGTGTGGACGGACTCCATGTTGGCCATCTGAAGAAATAGAACAAAGTCTGACATTAGTCAATAAGTCATTGAGAGAATGCAACGAAAATAAATAAAAAAAAATTAAAGAAAACTATAAAGATCTTTTATACTTAAGTTTGAATGTCTGAGCTTTTTCGGTAAATATGGAAAAATATCGGAATATGAGAAACAATCATCACCATTAATCCTGACTCACAATTTTTTTTAGCTAAGAAATTATCAAACCCCATAGACAAAACTTGACATATAACCCCATTCATTTTACAGCAACAGACAAATTAATTCAGCTCAAGACTTCATGGGCACAATACTGAAATGCAATTATCTACAACCCAAAACATCCCATTTCTAAAACACAGAACAGGCCCATTTCTACAACCCAGGACGGACACATTTCACAACCCAGGACAGACACATTTCTACAACCCAGGACAGACACATTTCTACAACCCAGGACAGACACATTTCTACAACCCAGGACATACACATTTCTACAACCCAGGACAGACACATTTCTACAACCCAGGACAGACACATTTCTACAACCCAGAACATGCCCATTTCTACAACCAAGGACCGGCCCATTTCTACAACACAGGACAGACACATTTCAACAACCCAGGAAATACACATTTCTACAACCCAGGACATAAACATTACTACAACCCAGGACATAAACATTTCTACAACCCAGGACATACATATTTCTACAACCCAGGACATACACATTTCTACAACCCAGGACATAAACATTTCTACAACCCAGGAAAGACACATTTCTACAACCCATGACATAAACATTTCTACAACCCAGGACATAAACATTTCTACAACACAGGACAGACACATTTCTACAACCCAGGACATAAACATTTCTACAACCCAGGACATAAACATTTCTACAACCCAGGACATACACATTTCTACAACCCAGGAAAGACACATTTCTACAACCCAGGACAGACACATTTCTGCAACCCAGGACATGCCCATTTCTATAACCCAGGACAGTCACATTTCTACAACCCAGGACATCCACACTTCTACAACCCAGGAAAGGCACATCTCTACAGCCAATGACAGGCCCATTTCTACAACCCATGACAGACACATTTCTACAACCAAGGACAGACACATTTCTACAACCCAGGAAGACCCATTTCTACAACCCAGGACAGACACATTTCTACAACCCAGGAATGCCCATTTCTACAACCCAGGACAGACACATTTCTACAACCCAGGACAGACACATTTCACAAATCAGGACACACACATTTCTACAATTCAGGACATACACATTTCTACAACCCAGGACATACATATTTCTACAACCCAGGGCAGACACATTTCGACAAACCAGGACAGACACATTTCCCAACCCAGGACATACATATTTCTACAACCCAGGACAGACATATTTCTATAACCATGGACAGACACATTTCACAACCCAGGACATACATATTTCTACAACCCAGAACATACACATTTCTACAACCCAGGTCATACACATTTCTACAACCCAGGTCATACACATTTCTGCAACCCAGGACAGACACATTTCCCAACCCAGGACAGACACATTTCTGCAACCCAGGACAGACACATTTCTGCAACCCAGGATAGACACATTTCTGCAACCCAGGACTGACACATTTCTGCAACCCAGCCCATTTCTATCAAAAACAATCATTGATGTGATCAGGCTTCCAAAAGATTATATTAGAGTTGAAACATTTTCATCAATTCCCTAGTTCCTTTCAACCTACAGTTTTTTTTTTTTTTTAAAGTTCCTCCTGAGCACCTATTGCAACCTATGAAGTATCTTCTTGTTTTAGGAACATCCGGAAAGACCGATAGCATATCTAGGAGCCAGGACGTTTGATTTATAGAAACCTCCCCACACTGTGAAAATGAAAATCTGTTATTGACTTGTTATTTTTTTCTCTCATTTCAGATAAGAATATATATATAGTATAATGTTGTGAATGTTAGATTATTAAGACTTGATGCTAACATAAAGTTATGATGTTAATATTTGTAATGATTGCTATAGGTATTGGATTTCATGATGTCATGATGTACTGTCTGTATTCAGATTTTATGACTAGATGTTTCATATTTTCAATTGTGACATTTTATTGATAATGTTAGGGATTGATTCACTTTCAACGTAGTATTATATTGTCATGCCTTGTCTTAGATATTTTTTGAAGAATTGTAATGTTAGGTGTGACAATACAAGTATTGTCAAAGAGTAAGAGGGGGGGAGTGTTGAATACCTCCCCACCCCCATTTAGAACCTCTGCATTTTGAGAACCGTTGAGGGTAGGGGTAGGTCCATACACGCAACAGGGACGCTGTCCTTGAGATGGACAAAGATCCATGATGGACCATGGAATATTCCGTAGCATGAGTATAGTAAAGGTTGGTCGAACGTTCTCGAAGCCATGCATGTCAGTGCGTGACTAACAGTTGGTACACGCCACTGACCAATCACATGAGAACGTCTCGGTCAAGCCACGCTACAGAAGAGGCCTATATAAACGGTCACTCAACCTGACAGCGGTCTCTTTCTCAGCATTTAGCAGTACACCAGGGTCGGCGGGTGTGACTGAACGAATTGAGTAGAGCCTAGCTGAAGTCTGTTCAGGTTTGAGCTAACTAGGTTTGAGATAGGCAAATGTATTTGTTTAGGTAGTATAGCCATTTATTATATGTATGCTTTTATTATGTTATCACTATCTTTAGT